>JAKSZT010054121.1:378590-513590 GCA_026826555.1 Tolypeutes matacus
TCTATCTATCTATCTATCTATCTATCTATCTATCTATCTATCTATCTCTCCAATTTTCCAAGTAATATTTGTTGAAAGGAGTATCCTTTCTTTATTTGATTACCTTGACACCTACGTTGAAAATCAATTGACCATATGTATGTGGATCTATTTCTGGAATCTTGATTTTGTTTCATTGATACAGATGTCTTCTCTTCTGCCAATACCACAATGTATTTCATTATTTAAATATTATAGTAAGTTTTCAATCAGGGAGTGCAAGTTCCCTGATATTATTCTTTTCCATTTGATTGGAGTCAAATCCATTTTTCCTTTGAAAAAAAAGGGAGGGGGGCAAACAAAAAAATCCACCTTGATAAAATAGGATTCAAAAGATACTTCATTAAAATGATTTTATTATATATTATATTTTATTTTATTAACTATGCTATATAAGTGTATCTTAAACATATATTTAACCCCAAAACAAATATTATATTTAATTTTGACAGACTGGAGGTGTTTCAGTTAAAATCAGAAAGATAACAAAATGTTCACTATCACAGCTGCTATTTAACATTTTATAGGATGTATTATCAAGGGAGACTGATAAAAAAAAGAATTTAGAGGTATAAAAATGTAAAATGAGGAGATAAATGTATTTCAAGTGGCAGATAAGAAAATGGACCTCTTATCCCAGGAGAATGAATTGGAAAACTACTAGAAAATGATAAGTTATTGGGATATAAAATTAGTATTGAGAAATCAATAGACTTCTTCTACCCAAAATTAATTTTTAAAAATCAAATGAAAAAAAGACTCCATTCATTTAAAATAGTAACAGAAAAGAGACTATGTCTAGAAACCAATCTAAAATGAAACCTATAGATTTTCTAAAGGACCCAATACAGTTGAACATAAGGGAAAGTATACCATATTTAAGACAAGAAGAATCAGCAAAATAAAGACGTCCCTCTCCCCCTTAATTTAATTTACAAATTTAGTGTGATTTCAGTAAAAGTACCAAAAGATTTGTTGTTGTTGTTGTGTTTGTTTGTTTTGAAATTAGGTGAGTAGAGTTGAAAGTTCATATGGGAAATGAAGTAGTCAGAAATAGAAAAACCTTATGAAAGAAAATCAATAAAGGGACATTAGCCCTACATGAAACTAAAATAATACCATAAGGTCTCAAAAGAAATAGAGAAACAATTGAATGTCATGAAAATAGATTGAAATGAATATGGTAATTCATATATGATAAAAGTGGCATCTATACATAAGTGGTTAAAAGTGAATTTTTAAAATAAATATTGTTGGAAC
The DNA here is from genome assembly GCA_026826555.1 of Tolypeutes matacus. Taxonomy (NCBI): domain Eukaryota; kingdom Metazoa; phylum Chordata; class Mammalia; order Cingulata; family Chlamyphoridae; genus Tolypeutes; species Tolypeutes matacus. Next base: position 379,890 of record JAKSZT010054121.1, read on the forward strand.
AATGGGAACCATTTAAGGAGGAAATAATTTTGGATCTTTCTCTCACACTATACACCAGAATAACCTCTGATTGGACTAAATATTTAACTGAAAAGAAATGAAACCATGCAAGTATGAGAAATAAATGTGCATGTATTTTTAAAATAATTTGTAGTTAGCTAATGCTTTCTCACAAAGAGTTAAACCCCAGAACCCTTAAAATGAAAAGAGTAATAAATTTTACTAAATTATTTTTAAATCATAATCAAATTCAAAAGACAAATGAAAAGCAGAGTAAAAAATCTTTGCAATATATACTACAGACAAAATGCTAACTTCCTTAAGGTATTAAAAGCGCCTAGAATCAAGAATCAAAAGTCCAACATTCTAATATAAAAATGGACAAAGAGCAGTTCTCATAAAAACAAAGGTCTTTAAAAATAGAAAATGATTTTCAAATTTCCCACTTATAATACAGAAGTGCAAACACAAATTACAGAGGTGCCTGTTCTCACATATCAGATTCCAAAAGTTTAACAAAACATGGTTAGTGAGGCTGTAGGAAAACATCATTCCCATACATTGCAGGTAAGAGTGGAAAATGGTACAATTTTGGAGGGAAATTGGACATTATTTACCAAAATACAAATGCAATTACCCTTTGATACATGAGTCCCACTTCTGGGTATCTGCTACAAAAATACCTACATGGAATATATGTTCTAAATGATATGTGAACAAGGTTTATTATTACAATCGAGACATTGTAATAGTAAATAACTAGAAACAAACCATTTGTGTATCAATAAGAAATTGATTAAATAACCCAGGTTACAGCTACATAATGAAACATTATGCATCTGTAAAAAGAATGAGGAGTGGTCTTTGTGTATCAATATAGAATGACCTCAAATAACATTTTAAAGTAAAAAGCAAGATGCAATTCCATTTATGTTACCTTTTCTAAGAAATGAAGTTAGCTAATATATCTTCATATTTGCATGTATTTGCCTAAAATACTGGGAGGATAAGAAAAATAATTTAATAGAAATATTTACTAGTACACAGTGGGGTAGAATGAGTTGGAGTTGGAAGTCGGGATAGTAGCAGGACTTCCAAGCATGTATTTCATATTATTTTAAATTTTGAATTATATAGATATATTATTTACTCATAAAACTTTAGTGTTAAAAACAATCAATAGGAATATGTGCCTGCTCTCTACATTTGAAGTATCCTTGTTAAGTAATAGTTTAAACTGACTTTTCTACTTGGTTATAGATCACATGGTCACATGTAGAGAAAAAATTACTGAATAAATTTGGTATTAAAGGATTTATATACCTACAAAATAGAAGACAACATGTTCTATTAATTATTGCTTCTACCTCTTTGTGGGAACAGTGTTGTTTATTTTGCATATCATTGAAGTCTGAGAAAAGCTACTGGCAAACTGAGTTTGTAACAGTTTGGAGTATGGAAATTGTTAAATTTTCTGCTATGAAAAACAAGGAAAAAAACCCTTTTTATTTTCAGCAGTAATTACAGTATAACTTAGTCAGTTATTCGTCTACTAACTTTGCTGGAATATATTAAATTCATTTGGCAACAGAAAAGCAGATAATAAAAACTCATTTTGTCAATTCATATATACTTTTAAAAAAACAATTCAATTCTATTGATACATATTAATAAAGCATAAATCCATCCAAAATGTACAATAATGGTATTTGGTATAATCATAGAGTTGTGCATTCATCAATCATTTTTAGAGCATTTTCATTATTCCAATAATAATAATAAACCAAACAAATAAAACTCATCACCCCTCCATCTCTCTATGCTTCCCCTGCCATACATAGCTGCTATTCTGTTTCTTTTTCTGTAGTATATTTGTATTTATATTTTGTAAAAACAGTCTTATATTTGCAATATCACCCATATTAGTATTTTACAAGAGGTTTCACTGTTAAATTTTTTTTTAAGATTTATTTATTTTTTACTTTATTTATTCTAATTATTTATTTAATTTATCCCCCACCCCTCCCCCAGATGGTTCTCTTATCTGTCTGCTCATTGCTTGCTCACCTTCCTCCAGGAGACACCAGGAACCAAACCCAGGATCTTCTACATGGGAGGCAAATGCTGAATGGCCTGAGCCACATCTGCTCCCCTATGTTAAATACTTTTAAAACACAAAAGATGTAAGCCAATTTATTCCTTCACTGCTACAGAATGGTCTTTCCAAATAGCAGAGCTATATTCATATTTATTAAGAATTTGATAGATTGTTGCCAGATTTTTAACTAAATACACTTGATCTGCTTGCATAATTTAGGTGTATTTCTATTTTAAATTAATCCATTTCACATATTTTATTAAACTGGAGAGAAACAAGTAATATTTTAGCCAAAAGGAACTATCTTAGAAAGAAATGAGAGAAAATGGAGTAACAGATTGCATATCTAAATATATTTAACTCTAGGTATTAAGGAAAAGAAATAAAATATTAATATTTTGATAGGATTTGTAGCAGTTTGATATTGTTTATAAATTCCAAAAATAGATATTGGATTATGTTTGCAAACAGGTCTGTCGGAGGCTTCACTTTTACTTGATTAAATTATGATCAGGGCTTTGATTGGGCCACGTCCTTTGTGGGAGGGGACTCACAGATAAAAGACATGGCAAAGGACAGAGTTGGGAGTTTTGAGCTGGAGCCCTGGGAAGTAAACACACAGAGGAGCAGAGCAGCTGAGCCCAGAGAGAATCGAGCCCGGGGAGAGAGACAGAGCCGGTCGCCTGATAGTCTACAGCTGGCCTTGTGGAGACAGCAGGGCAGCTCAGCCCAGAGAGAAACAAGCCCCAGGAAGCCTGGACTCTTGGCAGTCATCAGCAGTCATCTTGCTCCAACACGTGGCAACAGACTTTGGGGAGAGAAGTAACTTATGTTTTATGGCCTGGCAACTGTAAGCTTCTACCCCAAATAAAAACCCCTTTATAAAAACCAACAGATTTCTGGTATTTTGCACCAGCACCCCTTTGGCTGACTAATACAGAATTCAAATCAAATATTCACACAGATTCCGTGTTTACAGTTTCATATTCATAAATCTTTTTTTTTTTTTTTTTTTTTTTGAGAGAACTGAAGATAAGTTGAAGCACATGCTAATTGCAGGATAGAAAGTCTCCATCCATAAGGGCAAACTGCATGGATCACATCAGAATCTTTAGCTGAATCTTTCTGCAGCCCTGTGAGATTCATCCCTAGTGACAGTTAAATTGGTAATATGTAGGAAAACACAATCAAATACTAATCTCATTTCCAAAGGACATGCAAACTGTCTAAGGCATGTATTCCCTTCAAAAATGCTTTAAAAGCTATTTAAGTATTAAGATAAAGGCTCAGATCAGCAATCCCCAAATGGAGGCTAAACTGAGAGAGTTAATGGCAGTTAGTTAATACTTTTTTTTAAATACTTTTTTTCCTCCACCCAAGAAGAAATTTATTTGCAATAATCATAAATTGTAAATTTTGCCTGCAGAATATAGATGATGGCATTTTAACAAGGTAATGCATTTTAACTCTTCACTTTCTGATTTTACATTTCACAAAGGACTAGGTGAGCCCAATATATATATGGTTGCAAATTGTAAAGATACATGCCATAGAAAACATACATAGGCACACAAACAAGCACACACACATAGTTTGGGTAATGTTACCAAGAAAATCATAAAACTTGCAAAGTAAAATTATTATAAATTAACATAATTGAAAGTTAAAATATGTTTCTCAGGATAATACAAAATACAACGATGAAATGGCACAGAACAAGAAATCAGTTGCTAATCTTTTAAGTGTAAATATATGATACATATGTAAAATGAATATTATATATCAGAACTTCTGTTAAAAATAAGATATTGCAAATACAAATGTCCTCTGAATTTATTTTCCATCCATAATGAAGCTATCTTTGTAAGTAGGACTTTTTTTTAGGAGGCACCGGGGATTGAATCTAGGACCTTGTAAGTGGGAAGCAGGTGCTCAATCACTGAGCTACATTCACTCCCCAATAATGTAGCTATCTCTGAACAGAACAAGAGCAATGAGTTAGCAGCTGATCTTAATGGTTTTGTATCATCTAAATCAATTAAGCTCTATCCTCTGTTCAATCTAAGAAAAGTTTTGTAACTTATCGCAACATAGACCAAAGACCACCCTCTATTATTAATGTTTCAATGCCACACCAGACAGCACTCTGCACTCTCTCCCCCCATAATACATTTTCTCAGGGGCAGTTAAATGATTGATTATCCCCCCCTTATTAGCTCTCATAACCTCTTAATCTTTTTAATCTGAATGAGATTTGGGGGAATCAATTTTTAACAGCTTTTCCTTTCTCCAGACTAATTCACAGTCCTACTTAGGACCAAAGGTTGGGTAGACTTTTCTTTATATCATCATCTAACGTTGTTTATATACCTACTATACAATAGTGAAAAGACATGCACTCCTCATGTAACTTTAAGAACACAATGAGATACATAAAAAAATTTTATAAACTATTAAAATTTAAGTATAACATGTACAAAACTAAATAAATCATATGTGTACACCATTTGTTATTACTGAGTGAACAGAACCACAGAAAGCACTCAGGCCAAGAAACAGAATATTACCATCACTCCAGTAGCCCCCTAAGGTCCCATCCCAACTGATACTTTCCCTTCTCCTAAAAGGCCATGACTATCCCGAATTCCAACAGATTAATTTGCCTGTATTGGAACATTTTAAAAATGGACTTCTTTTGCCCAATGTATTTGTGAGATTTATCCATGGTGTTTTATGCAGTAGTAGTCCCTTTTCTTTGCTGTATAGCATGTCAATTATATGAATAGACAACTCATTTATCCATTTCATTGTTGAGTGACATTTAGATTTTTTCCACTTTGGGGATATTATGAATAATGCTTATGAACATTCTGGCTTATGTCCTTTTAAAACTTTTATTTTAAAGTAATTTCAAATGTACAGGGCAGTTGCCAAAGTAATGCAAACCCCATTCAGAGAACTTCAATATAACCCCACCCCCACCGATACCCAGATCCACCGATTTTAACATTTTGACACATTTACAGTATCATTCTATCTATCTATCTATCTATCTATCTATCTATCTATCTATCTATCTATCTATCTATTTTCTGAACATTTGAGAACAGGATGAAGACATCATACTCTTGAAGACATAATAATTCCATGTACATTTCCTACAAACAAGGATATTCACTGATGTAATCACCTTAAGTTCAGTTATCAAGTTCAAGAAATTTAATATTGACATAAAAGTTACATTCTACATTCCAATATTTTCTTATGTCCCAATCATGTCCTTTTGAGCCTTTTCTCCTCCATTCTTAGATACCATCAAGTATCATTCATTGCATTTAATTGTCATTATCTGTTTAGTTTCTTTTTCTTTCTTTTTCTCTTTTTTAATCGAAAATTTAATTTAATTTACTTTTAACCATATATACAATATAAATCTTCCTATCCCAACCCCTCCAAAGCATACCATTCAATGTGATTAATCACATTAACAATGTTGCAGTACCCTCACCACCATCCATTACTATCTATCACATTCCCTTCACCCCAAACAGAAACCCTACACTCATTTTGCATTAACTCCCCATTGCCCCGGCCACCCTGGTGACCTGTACTCTACTTTCGGTCTCTATGAATTCCCATATTTTCTGATATTTTCTTTGTGGTTACTACGTGGCTTAAAATAACATCCTAAATCTACAAAAATCTCAGTTGCTTTGAAACCAGCTTAACAACTTCAATAGCATGCATAAACAACAGTCCTATAACCAAGTTCTTGAATATATTCTCCTATGACATCTTTAGTACCCAAGTTTTTATAATTTGAGTGTCATGTGTGTAGGTATATTTCTGGCCTCTATTTTGTTTCACTTATCCATTTCTTTATCTTTATTTATCCTTGTACCAATACCACAATATCTTTTTTTAAGAGAAGTTATAGGTTTATAGAAAATCATGCACAAAATACATAAAATACTGACTTCCCATATACCAACATATTACTAACATTTTGTGTGGTGTATTTATTAAAATTTGTTAAAATTCATGAAAGAACATTTTTATAATAGTACAATTATACAGTCCAATTATTTACCTTTTAATTTTTATTTAGTAAAATATATGACCCAAAATTTCCCCTTTTAACCGCATTCACATATATAATTCAGTGATGTTAATCATATTCACAATGTTGTGCTACCATCGCCACCATTCATTACCAAAACTTTACCATCAACCCATATAGAAACTTTGTAAACTTAAGCATTAACTCCCCATTCCCTACCCACAAAGCTGCCCCTGGTAACCTATACTCCAGATCCTAACTCTCTCTGAGTTGGTTTATTCTAATTACTTCATATTAGTGTGATCATACAATATTTGTCCTTTTGTGCCTGGCTAATTTCAGTCAACATGATGTCTTCAAGGTTCATCCATGTTGTTGCATGTATCAGAACTTCTTTCCTTTTATAGCTGAATAATATTCCATTGCATGTATATATCACATTTTATTTATTCCTTCATCCGTTGATGGACACTTGCATTGCTTCCATTTTTCGGCAATTGTGAATAGTGCCACTACGAACATGGGTGTGCAAATATCTGTTCGATTCCCTGCTTTTAATTCTTTGGGGCATATAGCTAGAAGTGGGATTGCCAGGTCATATGGTAATTCTATATATAACTTTCTGAGGAACTAAAACACTTGTCTTCCACAAGGGCTGAACCAGTTTACATTCCCGCCAGCAATGACTGAGTGTTCCTAAATTTCTCTGCATATTCTCCAGCACTTGTGACTTACTTAAAAAAAAATAGTAGCCATTCCTAGTGGGTGTGAAATGGTATCTCACTGTAGTTTTGATTAGCATTTCCCTAATAGCTAATGATGTTAAGCATCTTTTCATTTGCTTTTTGTCCATTTGTATATCCTCCTTGGAGAAATGTCTATTCAAGTCTTTTGCCCATTTTTAAAATTGGTTTGTCTTTTTATTGTAGAGTTGTAGGATTTCTTTATATATTTTGGTGTTAAACCCTTCTCAGATATGTGGTTTCCAAATATTTTCTCCCATTGAATAGGCTGGCATTTCACTTTCCTGATAAAGTCCTTTGACACATAAATGTTTTAAATTTTGATGTGGTCTAATTTATATATTTTTTTCTTTTGTTGTGTGTGCTTTGGGTGTAAAGTCTAAGAAACCATTGCCTAACACAAGATTCTAAAGATGCTTTCCTAACTTTTCTTCCAGGAGTTTTATAGTCCTGGTTCTTAAATTTAGGTCTTTGATGCATTTTGAGATAATTTTTATATATGGTATGATATAAGAGACCCTTTCATTCTTTTGCATATATCCAGTTCTCCCAACACCATTTGTGGAAGAGATTATTCTTTCCCAATTGAGTAGACTTAGCAGCCTTATCAAAATCAATTGGCCATACATGTGAGGGTCTATTTCTGAGCTCTCAATTCTATTCCATTGGTCAATATATCTACCCTTATGCCAGTACCATGCTGTTTTGACCACTGTACCTTTGGAATAAGTTTTAAAGTCATGGAGTGTGAGACCCCAACTTCATTCTTCTTTTTCAAGATGGTTTTAATGATTGACTTTTCCATTTCTGCAATGAAAGCTATTGAAATCTTGGTTGGGATTGTGTTGAATCTGGAAATCATTTTGGGTAGAATAGTCATCTTGACAACATTTAGTCTTATAATCCATGAGCATGGGACTTCTTCCATTTATTTAGATCTTCTTTAATCTTTAAGCAAAGTTTTGTAGTCTTCTGTGTATAAGTCCTTTACATACTTGATTAAATTTATTTCTGGGTATTTCATTCTTTTAGTTGCTACTGTAAATGGACTTTTTTCTTGATTTCCTCCTCAGATTGCTTTTTACTAATGTATAGAAACACTACTGATTTTTGTGTGTTGATCTTGTACCCCACCACTTTGCTGAATTTGTTTATTATCTCTAGTAGCTTTCTTGTAGACTTTTTAGGACCTTCTGTATTTAGGATCATGTTGTCTGCAAATAGTGAAAGTTTAGTGTCTATGCCCTAACTCTGTTCTTCTTCAAATTTGTTTTAGCCATATAGCTGTATTTGCATTCTTTATAAATTGTAGAATTATTTGTCAATTTCCACATGCCCCCTTCTACACACACTTATACAACTTGCTGGGAATTTTATTTAAATTGTATTGAATTTATAGATCAATTTTAGGAGAAATGACAAATTTTCAATGAGTCATCCAATTTATGAACCTTTATATTCTTTCATTTATTTCTATCTTTTAAATTTTCTTTCAATAGTGTTTCACTCAATTATCATTTTCTGTGTAGACTTCTGATTATCCTTAGTTATTTTTATTCCTAGGTCTTCTAATGTCATTTTATAGTGTTTTTAATTGCCTCAATATTATATTTCATATCCTATTTTTCACTTGCATATAGAAACACAATTGTTATTACTAGTTCTAAGTGGGCTCCAACCAACTTCATGAAATAGTAACCTGACAGCATTCCACTTCAGGATTACTCTGCATGCCTCATACCTTCTGCCTTGGGCTTCTCTACTAAATCCACGCATGAGATGCAAAGTTAATACACAGCACAAAATTGCATATGAACTAATATACCTTGGGGGAGTTTAACCAAAGAGTGGTGAAATCTAGAGGATAAAGCTCCTTACCCCCGACATGGATACTCCTGGAGCACATTTAATACAGTTTCTCAAATGATCCCATGGAATGGAGCAACTAGTCACTTATAGCAGTGGCCAAATCAATAACATATCTTTGTATTGGCTCTCCTTCCTTCTGTGCTTGAATTCCTCCATTCCTCACTGCTGCTCCTTAGAACACACTGTCTAATAAAGGACTCACACATAAACCTTTGTCCCAAAGTTTTCTTTCTTGCTAAGAAATCTCCCCATCATATTTAAGGGAAAGCCACAGCCTTTTAAATGGGTCATATGGCTCTTAATAATCTGTTCTGTCTGACTTCATCTCTATCTGCTCTTTCCTTATTGTGGTCTGTGGCAGCCATACTGGACCCACTGCTATTCTTCAATCATTCCAGGCATCCTCCCTTCTCAGGAAAATAATACATTCTGCTTTTCCCTGCCTGGAGTGTTCTTAGCATATATATCCATGTTTTCCTTATTCTTCTCCTTAAAGTCTTTATTCAATCAGTATATTCTCCATGTCTTTTTTTACTTTTATTTTGAAATATTTTCAAACTTACAGGGCAGTTGCAAAAATAATACAAAACCCATAAAGATGACTCCAACATACCTCCCGCTCAGAAACCTAGATCCACCAACTTTTAACATTTTGTTACATTTACTGTATCATTCTATCTACCTACTTACCTAGCTATCCATCCGTCCACATGATGTCCTTTTTTGTTTTTGCACAGGCATTTTTTAAATTGCAAAAATGCATAAACTCTCTTCCAGGCATTCCTATCCTCCTCTCTTGCTTAATTTTCCTACTTAGCTTAAGTTGGGGAAATACAATTAAAAACAAAATCTCCTGCCAACCCAAAAAACCTCTCTCTAAAGGTAGAAAAGAAAGGAAACAATTAATTATTGAATAAGCATTGAACCAGACAATCATTACAAAGAGAGAACTAAATCTCACCATTTTATGAAAGCAGATACCACCCATTCCATACATGTTCTCAAGATAAATAACTAGTTCTCAAGTAAGAGGACTTGCCACCACCATTTGCATACATAGTTCATCATCCTAAATTCACCTGGTAATTTTGGTGGCCATTTATGTTTGCTAATTGCTTTTATACAAAGGAAAACTAAACTTAACATCTTTATGACAGGAGATAGGTTTGCACTTCCAGCCAAAGTTAGGTCAATATCTTCCTTATTAAATGATTAAATTAAATCATTTTAATTATTTATTTCCATGATTAAATTTCCACGAGAAAGGCATTCCTGGATTGTAAAGCTGGTAAGAGGCTTAATTAGCTTTTCAAAATATTTGCATACATCTCAAAGGATCAGAAAAAGAATTTACAATTTCAAGTTTTCTAAAATAAATGCTTTAAGAAAAGAGGGGCTGGGGTTGAGTCTCCTTCCCTCCCTTTTTTCGGCACCAGGAAAAATTACATTTTTTTCTTATTATATTTTGTATTTACCCTTACACATATGACCGAATATTAATATATTAGGATGCAGATTTTTCTTTCTTACCCTTGCATCCATAGCATGTATATAATATTGCCTGACATTTAGTAGGCATTCATTAAATATTTTGTTGAAAGAGTAAATTTTTAATGGAAAAAGTATGAAGAGCATGCTTTCATTTATGTAAAAAGAAGGTAAAATAAGAATATATTTGAATTAGTAACTATTGAAAGAAAAAGTAAATACATTTTAAATAAAAATAAATAAGATAAATGGAATATAAAGCTCTCTGGGAATAAGCAGGGACAAGTAACTTCACTTATCTAGAAAGAGAGTACTATAAGATACTTCATGTTTAGCAAGATGAAAATGAGAAGTCTTTGGTTCTCTAGAGCATAAGAATGTCAGAGAGTGATAGAAAATAGCTTTAGTGAGGTATAATTTATAATCAATACAATTCACCCTTTTAAAGTGTATGGTTTGATGAGTTTTGACAAATGTATTATCATGTAACTCCCATCACATTCATGCTACAGAATATTTTCATCATCTCTCAAAGTTCTCTCTTGTCACTTTGCATTCAATCCCCTCCCTGACCAGCCATGGGCAAGCAATGACTGATTTTTTTTTTTCTTCCTCTGTCCTATACCAATTTGGATGCTGTACTCCTAGCTAGGTATGAGGATGAGAAATACTGAATCCTAAGTATATCCATGGCTACCCAAATCAGGTAGGGGGCTTCCTGGTTGACCTAAGCCCTGCAGAAATAGATTAGTATCCCTTCAAGATTCTCACTTGTGGCATTTGTAGCAATTAGCTACAACATTGTGGGACTAGTTGTCAATAATGACTATGTGATGGTGGTAAAACAAAGCATTAAGGAATTTATCAGATATTCTTTGTTTGAGTTTAGAAGTTGAACTGACCTACTTTTCCCATGCCACCTGCCAATACTTAGGTCTCTATAAATCCTAAATTTTCAAGAATTGGAGGTGGAAAATGATTAGAGAAAGATGTAAGATATTGGATATTCACTAATCTATTCCTATGATATATGAAACCACATGTTATTTTTGGAAAAAAACTAAACTTGAACTGTATTTGTAATTCAAGCTGTCATGTCACAGCATGACACTCATATATTTAAAGTAAATATATTGTAATTCTGGCAAATATTTGGCACATAAACCATTGTGTTTTTTATCCTAAATATATTTTATTCCATTGGCTTTAGCTTAGCATCAGAGCTATAGCTCACAATGTTATGTCACAGACCTTTAATGACCTTTAATTCAAGCTGTTGGTACAAATGTTGAAATGTTTAGAATCCAGTAGACATCCTTGAACCTTGTGACAACAGAATTTGCTTAAGGCTAACACTAACAATAATGACAGCTAACCCTTTACATAGTGCTCACCATGTACCACGAAATGTTCTTAGCACTTCAAAAATATTAATGTATTCAATATTAATTAAATAATTGATATTAGCTAATAATTTCTTTATTCTAAAATTCTCTTTGAATTAGTTGCTATAATTAATCCTATTTCACATATGGGGACAGACAGAAAAGCACACAAATATCAAACAGCTTGCCTAAAATGATACAGCTAGGAAAGGACAGGGCCAGGATTCAAACCCAGACTCTGGATTCCATATTTAAAACTACCATGTTTTGAGCATATCTATTTTGAAAGCTTCAAATCTGCTGGCACACATTACTAAATAGTTTTAACGTCTCCATTTTGGCTCAAAAATATTTTGAAGATGCTGTGAAGTGCCATGCTGAGATTAATATATACATGTGGGAGCGGATGTGGCTCAAGCAGTTGAGCACCTTCTTCCCACATGGGAGGTCCCAGTTCGATCCCTGGTGCCTCCTGGGGAAAAAAAAAAAAAAAAAAAAACAAGCAAACAAATGAAAAAACCAATTCAGGGGAGCTGATGTGGCTCAGTGGTTGAGTGCTGGTTTCCCACATACGAGGTCCGGGGTTCAATCCCCGGCCCCAGTACCTAAAAAAATATACACACATGCGCAGGCACACTCCTGTATTAATTGCCTATTACTCCTATAACAAATTATCAAAAACTTAGTGACTTTACAACAATACAAATTTATTATATTACAGTTCTAACAGTCAGAAGTCTGAAATGAGTCTCCTTGGACTAAAACTAAGGTGTCAGCTGACTTGCGTTCCTTCTGGAGGTTCTAGGAAAGATTCCATTTCCTTGCCTTTTCCAGCTTCTCAAGGCTGCCCACACTTCTTAACTGATGGCCCCTTCCTCCATCTTCAAAGCCAGCAGCATAGAATCTTCAAATGTCTGACCTGACTATCCTGTTTCCCCCTTTCCCTTATAAGGACACTTATGATTACATTGGGCCCACCCAGGTAATCCAGGATAATCTCCCCATCTCAAGACCCTTAACTTAATCACATCTGCAAAATCCCTTTTGCCATGTAAGGTAACTTATTCACAGGTTTGGGGGATTAGCACATGGTCATCTTTTATGCAGTACATTATTCTGCCCAACACAATTCTCTTTCTTCATATCAAGTAGGATTGCATCATTCAGGAAAATGAGGTTTGATGGTCACGCACTTAAAGCATTTGTGTATGGTTTCCCTACAGCTACAAGAACATGTAACAAACATTGGGCAATCTTTTCTTCAAATGATTTTTATTCTTGTCCTTCTATATGAATCATCAGCCTGAAGAAAATGTGCCTGTCTATTCCTAAAAGAAACAAGCCTTGGGTATTCTCAATCCTGTGGCTTTTTTTTTTTTTAAACCTTTGCCAGGACTCTTCCACTTCCTTTTGCCAGTTGCTTAGTCTCTTTCTTTCAACTCTTCCAAGTTGATTCCCCAACTACCCACACTTCTGGGATCCCTCTCTCTTCCGAACCTCTTTGGTTATAATAGCCTTTACAGCTTACTTGGAAACTAACACATGCTACTTTAAGTCACATCCCCTTGGGATGTGAATGGTAGAACTAAAATGAAATGAAAATATGTACTAATATTTAGTTAACAAATTAACTAAAACTTTTCTGTTCCAAATGAGCACTACTGTTCAAAATCATCACTGTGGAAAACTATGCGATTATTCCAAGAACTCTGATGTTACTAACATTATATTTATAGTCACAGTTTTGAAATTGACAGGGCTCATTTAGCCACATATAATACAATCAGTCATGTTGCTTCATAGCTTGTATTTTACTAAAATAGCATTACTTAACTTTATTAATAATCTACTTTTACAGACTTAGTATTAATAACCTATCTTCTGTTCTCAAAAAATTAATTTTATTTTTAAAGAATAAAGGATACAGCTATATTTAAAGATTTTAAAAATCAGTCTATTTCATGTGTATGTCTCTAAACTATCAAGTGGATCCATTAATATTTTATGACCTTCCTAAAAACAATATTCTCCAGTAAAAGCTGGACTGGAAAGCCTGGGTAGTCTGAGGCCAAAATGGGGGACCACCTAATTTTCACCCCAATCTAAATCTGGGAACAGAATGTTGGGGGGCAGGAAAGAGAAAGATGGAAGAAAAAAAACATATAAGCAGACAGTTGACGAGACCTACAGAGCAGTGAGTCTGTGTATCCAAACAGCACATGAACAGGGACTCCAAGTCCAACTGATACACAGATTCAGAAGTGAAAGAAAGCCCCAGCAAGAAGGATGACCAGAACTTTACTAGAGGCATGCCCCGGGCACTGGTCAATTATCCTCCTGGCATGTTAACAGGATGCCCAAGGGTGGCCACCATGCATTCAGGCAAAAGAATGGACAGGATAACAAGAGAATGTGTCACACATGAACAGTAACTCTTCCCAATAATGAAATATGGTCCAACACTTTTCAGAGTCTGATGTAATACAGTACAGTAATGGTAGAGAGACCAGAAGTATTCCACAAATGGAGAAGAGCAGAAATTCCTTTCTGCATGGAAAGGAGAGGAGAAAGAAATAATGGTGTTACTCCCCAAAACATATATTTACTAAAATGTGCCTTTGGTTACATTTTTTAAATTTATTTTAAAAACAATTTATTGAAGTATATCTTTCATACATGAACATACATAAACAATAAGTGTTTAGTAAACATTGTGAACTTACAAAACAAACATGCATAACATCATACAGGGCTCCCATACATCACCCCACCACAAATATTTTGCATTGTTGTGAAACATTTGTCAACAAATTATGAAAGAGCATCGTCAAAGTATTACTACTAACTATAGTCCATATCTCACTCCCCTATACTTTTTGTTTTTAAGGATTTATTTATTTATTTATTTACTTTTATCCATTCCCCCCCCCATTTTTGCTGCTTCTGGGTCCATCTGCTGGGCAACTCTCTGTGTCCATTTCCTGCCCTCACTTCTCATCCTTCTCCAGTTTTCACTGGGATTCGATTCTTGGAACCTCCAATGTGGGAGAAAGGCGTCCTACCGCCTGTGCCACCTTGTTCCTGGTTTTTCGGCATGTCTCGTCTTGGCTCTCCCTTGTGTCACTCTCCTGTTACGTCATCATCTTGCTGTGTGGCTTGCAGGGCCTGGGGGGCTCACCCACTCGCGGGGCCTGACAGTGCACCTGTGCATGGGACCTGGCGGCCCACGCGCCTTTTATATTTTTCTTTTTTTTATTTTTACCGGGGGGTCCCAGGGATCGAACCCAGGTCCCTCCATATGGGAGACAGATGCCCAACCATTTGAGCCACATCCACCCCCCTGCTATATCTCTTAAGGTTGACCAAAGATACCTAGAGTTACAGTCATTTCCCACACAGGATGGTCATATAATAAATCAGGCTTGGTTTATCACCTGCATTCTAAAAACCAGACCTAGGGAGAAAAACTACGGTTTCTAATATAGCGAATGTTTAGCCTACCCCGATTATCACAAAATCAGGACAGCGAGGATATTCACAGTTTGGTTACATTTAAAACTAATGTGCTTGGTTCTCTATTGGGGGGATAGGGTAACATTTCTATTAGATTATACAAGGAGCTTTTTAATTTTAGTTTTAGAGCTTTATTTTATACATTATGAATACCCATCTAACAGACCCTTAGAAATAATGTTCTGCTAGTCATTTAAATTGCATAAATATCTCTGATTAAGATGCATGAATATCCAGTTTTCTAAGTTCAATATGCTCTTTGTCAAATGCACAATGAATAACTGATAAAAAGAAAAGTCAATATAGTTTTCAAACTTATATTTTTATTTTTCTTGAATGGTATAATTTCTGTAACTCACTGAATTATGCAACCAGTATAAGTGTGTGATATATACCAAGTGCTCAAACTTTCACAAACACAGTTTTTATTCATGTGAATCAATGAAAAATAATTAGAGTTAGGGGCTGCTTTCAGCTTTTAAGACAGGTGGCACTCATTCATTCTTTGAAGGCTTTGACACATTTTTTCAGCAAAATAAAAGAAAGACAAAAAGAGTAATTATAATGAAATGACTGCTATTTTCAACCTATGCAGATGCTTTACTTTCTAACTTTAACATGATTCACATCCTCCTGGGACAGGGCAACAATTAGGCTTGCAGAGTAAATTGGAAACAAAATGCAAAAGCCAGGATGGAGCTAAATAGAGAAGTATTGGATAAAATAGCAGCTCTGGCCAGATGGAAATAGGAGCAGCAATAAAGGACATGAGAACTGAATCCCTTTAGTACCTAAAGTGTTCTTTCCTGTCTATTGAGGCTACCCTCTTGAAACATGAAACCAGATTGTTTTTTGCCTTTTAAACTCATTTTAAGTTGTTCACAACACAGTGTTTGCATGATGCTTCTTTATTTTGAATCACCCAATGCCCTATGTAGTCAAGTGTGAATTACTAAAATCTATGCTTGTTAATAGTCATACCTTCTTAATGCATCATCTACCCTAGTGAAGGCTTGTGATGTAGGATAGTGAGCTACAGGAGATATGGCTAGTTTCTGCAAATGATAAGACAAACACTATGTTTCCTACTTTCTACCATACACACATATTAAGAATGGGGATAAAAGATTCCTTCATACAGTCGTAGGGGTATTTCAGTTTCCCACATTCTGGATGGAATTTAGAAGTAGAGCATAGTGAATTTGAAAACAATATAGAATCCACTGTGCAGTAGCCAAATTCCCACGGGTTTAGCAGTAATAGACACCCACTAATAAAACTGGAAATTTAGGATAGCAAAAATCCATTAATTCTGATTAAATATTTAAAATATTAAGACATTAAAAATAAATACTAAAGCATCAAAAGTACTAAAACAAACACTAAAATATTAAAGCATTGAAAACAAATAATAGAATATACTATATTCTTGGCTTAATTAGATAAGACACTTATATAACTTTATAGCCTAAGGTGCTGCTAGGAGTGGCTTAAGTCTCACAAACATCTGAAATTCACCATATTCAAAATGAAACCAAGAGTCACCCCTTCAAACTGCCACCCCATTCTGTCCCTCCTGCATTCCCTGAATCATGGACAAAGTAGATGGCAGACATGATGGGCCTCCTGCTCTTTCCTTCATAGCCCTTATCCAGTAAGTTAGATCTACTCCACCAAACTTTCAAAAACACAGTTTTTATTCATTTGTTACTACCATTGGGTTTAAGACCATATCATCATTTATCTGCACTATTTTGATAATCACTTAGTTTGTTTTCATTTATTTTCAAGAAATCTTTAGGTTACTCTATGCCCATATCAAAAGTAGTACCTGGGGGAGCAGCTGTAGCACAATTGGTTGATCACCTGCTTCCCATGTACAAGGTCCCGGGTTCCATTCCCGTATCTCCTAAAAAACAAAAACCAATGAAAAAAACAACTCTCATTAGGGAGTGGATGTAGCTCAGTGGTTCAGCACCTGCTTCCCATATACTGAAGTCCTGGGTTCAATCCCCAGTGCCTCCCCCCTGCCGCCAAAAAAAAAGTAGTACCTGCTTTCAAGTGATTTACTCTTGAGAAGAGAAAACAAGACGCATAAATAAGTATCACCAGTATTATATATGTGTTTTGAAAACAGTTTTTCCAGATAGAATGTGAGAAATTGCTCAAATTTAATTCATTTTCAATTATCTGGCCTTGCTTCTCTCCAATTTATTCCCCACTCCGAGAGAAATCATTCTAAAATGCAAATACAATCAGGACATCCCTTGCTTAAATTATTGAAATCTTTTTGTTTCACCAACTGAATAAAATCCATCTATTTTCTATATGCCTTTACACTAAAACAGCAGTACTCGAAGTGTGATATGGGGGTACTTGGGGAGGGGAGTCCCTGAGACCTCTTCAGTTAAAGGGTCAAAATTAGTTTCATAATAATCTTAAAATGTTATTTGCCTTTTTCACTCACATTTTCTCACAAGCGTCAAGTTTTCCAGACGCTGCATAATGTGTGATATTGCAACAGACTGCATGAAGAAGCAGATATGAGAATCCAGATGTCTTCTATATAAACCAGAAAATTTTTTAAAAATTCAAAAATGTGAAACAATGCCAATCTGCTCATGAACTTTGTTTTGCTGGGGAAAAATAATATTTCATAAAATACATTACTTATATTAACATGTAATTATTATTCTTGTTTTAGATAAATTAAGAAATATTTAAATATTTCTCAGCTTTAATTTCTAATATGTCAAGTATCAATGGATATAATTCACATAAACAAAAGCCCTTCAGGATTTTCAAAAAATTTTAAGACTCTAAAATGGTCCTGAGACCGTGAGATAACCTCCACCTCCTTCCTCCCTTTCCTAGGAAGCACATTTAAACATAAGTTTTGCCAACATCTTATGAAATCTTCCCAGAAGATTTACTACTAATCTTGGCATTCTTGGCATGCTTGGCACTTCAAGATCATTACTGGTGTAAAAGTCTATCTCCCTCACTGGGGTGTTATTTCCCATGAGGGCAGAGAACAAGACAAGCCCATCATCTGAGGGAGATAATACAGCATTTTATTTTATTTATTTATTTTTTTAAAGATTTTATTTATTTATTCATTTATCCCCCCCTTGCTGCTTGTGCTCACTGGGTCAGCTAACCACGCCGTCTGGGCGGGCTTGCCTTCACCAGGAGGCCCCAGGAACCGAACCCGGGGCCTCCCATATGGTAAACGGGAGCCCTACTGATTGAGCCACAGCCGCTTCCCATAATACAGCATTTTAGAACTGATTGTCTCTTGAATCCCCAAGCCCACTGAGGCAATCATTTTTTTCTTTGATTGCAAATTTCAGAATCAAACTGCCATACTGCTGGTCTGCAATAGTAGTTATGGTAATGTCCTGGGATATTCAAACGGCACTGGAAGTTTTCTTCTAAAAAATATCTCCCCTCAGAATAGGAAGTTCCTCTGAGATTATGGAAATGGCTTCTGGGAAAATTAAGCTTATCAGTCAGCCATGTCTTATAATGAATTACTTTAATCACTTAATCAAACTGCTTTTGCTTTAATAGCTTGGGTATAGATGATACTGTTCTGGGTGACCCTGTCTTCCTAAGCTTCTTATATACTTACAGGCTATAAGGAAGTAAAGCATAAGTGAATTCTAATTCTTCTCTGGTTGAGCACGCTTGCTGACCACAGCAAATATTGACACACTGGGGCCTCCAGTCTGCTGACCCTATTGCATTTGCCCTCTCCATCTTCCCCCTCAGGTCCTTGATTCTTTATTTAAATTCCATGGTCCATTAATATAATTATTCCATTATTTGGAATTTGGTTGAATCCAGGTCTTTGACAACTCCACCCTGCCCTCAAGCACCTAAAATGGCTAGAGAAAAATAAATAGCCATGCTTTCTCACTTTACCTATATGACATTAAACCACAAGTGGATCCTCTCTGCTTCCAGGCAACAATTCTCCATTCCCCAATTGGACTCATTCTCACATTCTCTGAATTGGCTATTCCACACCTCAAAGTTATAGTACAGTTTTAATCCTCTTCATTCATAACTTATGCCCTTGCTTCTTCATTCACTGAGAGAATAGAAGCAATTAAAAGAGAATATGTACATCCTTACACCACCAAATCTAACAACCTACCTGTGTCCAATATTTTGTCCCCCTCTTGTTATAATTCCTCTACCTGTGTATTGAGTTATATTCTCTCTCTTCTATTTAAGACTTCCCTCCTGGAATTTCCTCCTATCTCCCCTGCATTATCAGCTTAATATCCTGTGATAACTCTGATTTATTTTCAGTCTCTTAACCCTATTTCCCCTTGTAGCTATCAGTACAGTTCTGTTCCCTCCTTTGCATCAAAACTCCATATAAGAGTTGTTTCTACTCACTGTCTTCACTTCTTTCCTCTCCTTGCTCTGGTCATGCCTTTGTCCTCACAAGTCCTATAAAAACAGTTCCAGCAAGTCATTGGCTACCTCCTTATTACTAAATCCGATGGTCAATTCTCAGGCCTTACCTTAACCTCTCAGCAATATTTGGCACAGTTCACGAACTCCCTCCTTTGTGAAATATTTTCTACACTTGACTTCAAGTACCTCATATTCTCATTATTTTCTCCTGCATAACTGGCCATTCTTTCTGCTCCATGTAGCTGGTTTCTCCTTTTCTTCCCAAAACAAATGTTTGTTCCAGTGCTCAATCCTCAGATCTTTGCTCTTTTCACTGTATACTTACTCCCTAAGTGATCTCCTTTGTGCCCAGTGGTTAGTGACTTCCAAATGTATATCTATATTAATCATCTCTCCTATAAACTCCAGACATGTATCAATTGCTAACTCAATATTTCTATTTTCCCAAAGTTTAATAGATATTTTACACTTAATATAAATAAAACCAAACTCTTGATTCCCCCACTCCCATGCCTAGCCCTCACTCTAGTTAAATGGCGCCACCATTCATTCATTGTTCCCTCCAAATACTTAGAGACTATAAAGAAGTATGAAAGTATAGCACCCAGGGACTGAATAGCTTACATTTGTCCATCCATATTAGTTCTGCCCCCTTCTTTACATTTCTCAGTTGGAAGCACCAGCAGTAAAGCAAAAGGAGAGAAATTGGAGGAATTTATTTCCCTGGCTACCTCCCTACAGGTTCACTGAGGGATGGCTATGGTAGCCCGTCAGGTGGGACTATCCACACCACCCTTTCTGACTCGGGTTTTTGGTAACTGTTCTCTCTGCTCTCCACCTTCAGGCCTAGGGGTGTAATGTGTTCCTGTATATAGTAGCCCTTAGTTCCTGACCTTTCCCTTGTGGTTTCTCTACTGCAGACTCTCATGTTCGTAGAAAGCCCACTTACTTAACTGCTTCAAATTCCCAGTTGGTGTGTGTTTCTTGCTAGTAGCCTAATTCACCTCATACCCACATGTGTTCCTCAGCATATGCTATCATTTTCACCTCCAAAATACATTGCAAACCTAATCAGTTTTCATCAACTGCATCATTCCCACCATAGGTTAAGCACCTTTATTTCTCATCTGGGTAAGAGCAATAACCTAGTACTTCTGCTCTCTTTCTCCCCACCCCATTCTATCCTCTACACATTATTAGTCAGTGTCATCCTTTTAAGAAGTAAGACAAATAATGCCATTCCCCCCTGCTCACAAGCTTCCAAAGACTTTTCAGCACTCTTAGAATAAAATAAAAATCCTTATTCCTTAGTGGCCAATAAGGCTCTGTTTAGTTGGCTGCTGCTTCTTCCAAGTCCATTGCCCACTACTCTCTTTAATGCTTACTTGCAATGTTCTTTGAATACTAATATTGTGCTACTATTTCAGTGCATTTGCACTTGATGTCACTCTATAAGGAATGTTCTTTTCCTATATGTCTGCATGGTTCATTTCTCTTTTCATTCAGCCTTTTACTTAAATGTTATCCCATAAAGGAGAACTTCCCTGAAGGTCCTATCTAAAATAACAACCTCCATTCTATATCAACTTATTTCTCTCCATAATATTCATAACTACCTCATATGATTTATCTAATTATTGACTGTTTATTGTCTCTTTTCTTTACTATATTATAAGCTCCATGAGTGAAGGGATTGTCACTTTTATTCACCACTATATTATCAGTACCTAGAAAAGTGCATGGTACATAGAAACCTTAGATAAATGCTCAGTGAATGAATAGGAATAGAAATATACCAAATGGATCAATTAAAATGTCTTATATATGCAAACTTAACTGAAAGGCCAATTCATAGTCAAAGTTTGCTTAGTGAGCATGTACAAACAAGTCAGATGACTACAATAGCATCAGGCTAAAATAGTTTGATTCAGACTTTAACAATGGAACTGTTCTTTGTAATGGGACAAGACATATCTAAAACCAATTAACAAGACTTTCTCCCTGAGCAAGGCCAGGATGGGCATGCTAGGAGTTGCTGCTCCAATTTTCACGTTTGTATGCTTCATGGCCAAACAAGATCCCCTATTATTGAACATTTTTTTTCTTTAAAATATACTATGCAATATAGCATACACAGAAAAGGGTATATAAATGTACATGAGTGACAAAAAGTAATAAAAAGAATAATAATAGCCCTATACCCAGGGTAGGCTATAAATATTGCCAAGAATCTGACAGCTTCTTTTCTCCCAGATTTCAACCCTCTTCCTCCATTCCAAAGGGAATCATTACTCTGATTTGTGAGTCAATTAAATTTTCCCTACCTTTCATTATAGTTTTATTACATATAAAAACTATATAAAACAGCATAAAATAAAATTACTGACTATTCTTCTTTCACTAGCTTTATCATTCATCACTGTGTTTTTAAGATTCATCCATGTTGATGTATTTGATGTTAATCCAGTCATTCTCACTTCTGTACATTTTTCCATTTTAGGAATATATGCTATTTATTTATCCACATTATTCTTGATGGGCTTTTGGGTGGTTTTCAGGTTGCTATGCTACTCATTACACATTCTTTTACATGTTGCATCATGCAAGATCTTCTCTAGGATATGTACCTTCTATGCCATGCAATGGAATTGCCAGATGTCTGGATACCCACATTTTCAAATTTGCTAGCTGATGACAAGGTGTTATAATACAAAGTGTTTGGACCGATTTACCTTGCCATTGTATGAAATGTTTGTCACTCCATAACCATCACCACTTGGTATACATACTTTTTGTTTGAAGTTTTTCCAATCTGCTGGGTGTAAAATATCCCACAATTGTTTTAATTTTCATTTCTCTGATTACTCATGATGTGAAGAGAATCTTTTCAAGTGTTTCCTTGTCATTTATATTCCCTACTTTATTTCAGACTATTACCCATTGTTCTAATAGGATGCTTTATTTATCCTGTTGACTCATAGGGAATCTTCATTTATTCTGAATAAATGAAGATATATGTTTTATAAACATCTGCAACAAAATTTTGCTTGGGCTATCACTCTCTTAGAGTGTACCTTTGCAGCACAGAAGTTCCTAATTTAATAACAGTAAAAAAAATACCAATGCTTTATTAATGGCTTATACTTTTGTATCTCATTTAAGAAATCCTTTCCTATTCTCAGGTCACATGGATATTGTCCTATATCTGCTTCTAAGTGTCATAAATTTTCCTTTAAAAATTAAGTCTTTAATTTGTCTGAAATAACTTTTGAATGGTGTGAGGTAAAGAGTCAGTTATTGTTGTTGTTGTTATTTTTAATTACTATTATCCCAGAACCATTTAATGAATAATTCATAATTTTTTTCTTTGATCTTCAATGTCAGCTCATGTTTCTAGATATAGCTGGGTCTTTTCTGAACTCTATTCTGTTCCATTGGTCTATATGTTCTTTGCCAACAAAACACCTTTTGTATAACTTTACAATAAATGTTAATAATTGATAGGGCAAGTCACATTCCACCTCACACACACTTTACTCTTGTTCTTTAGTAGTAGCTTGGCTATTCTTTAATCTTTGATATGCCCTATAATTTTAGAATCATTAAGCTCCATTAAAATAATCTCAGAATGTATTTTTATTAGAACTAATTGAATCAATAGATCAATTTGGAAAAAATTGACCTATTTTGGTATATGTTTCCTAACCATGAACTCAGTAAAATCTCTTTATTTACAACTTATTTAATATTCTTCAATAAAATTTTGCAATTTTTCTCATAAAGGATCTGCATACATTTTACTATTATAAATGTTATCTTTTGTTTTATTAAAATATTTAAACTTGGTGTATAAAAATTTAACTGTTGTATATTAATTTAATGTGACATTGTTATTTATTTCTATGTTCTATTAAGTATAATAATTTTCTGTGTATGTTTTAAGATTTTCTATGTTCATAACCAGATCAATTGATTACAGTGACAATTGAATTGTCCACTTCAATACTTATACATTTAATTTTCTTATGTCAGAATATTACTTCCACTATATAGTTGAATAGAACTAGTGATTGTAGACATCACATTTCTCTGATGTGATTTAAAAGAAATGGTTTTAAGGTTTTACTCTAAACATATGTGTTTTTATTAGTTTGTAGACATCCATTAATGGGTAAAGGAAGTTACCATATATTCCTATTTTGTTATGAAATTAATTTTTTCAAATATTTTGTTAAACCATGATAGATGTGAAATTTTATTGAATTTTGTCTACATCTAATTAAATTATCTCAGTGGCATACCAAGGGCAGGCAGGTAGGAATGAAGTATGCCTGTATACATAAATGAGTATACAGGCATACCTCACGTGACAGTTTAAAGTTCTTTTATGAATCCCAAAAAGAGAAGGATTATGTTTTTTAACTAATCCATTCCTGTGGGTGTGAGACCCTTTTGTTGGACTACATCAGTGAGGCATGGCTCAGGTTGAGACTTGCCCTCTAACTGGAGCTGATAAAAATGGAGACACAGAGACAGACACACAGAAAAAGGAAGCCGGCATATTTGATCCTGCAATGTGAGAGAAAGGACTCTAGTTTTGCCCACAGCTGAGCTGCAAAGAGAGAAGCCCCAGAGAGGCTCCCAGAGCTAAGACCCATGGAGAGATGAACAATATGCTTGCAGTTGAACTCAGGAAGAAAGCAGAGCAGCCAAGATTGATAGAGGAGGCCTGGAAAGAGACAAGCCCTATGCTTGGTTGCCCACAGCTGAGCTCCAGGAGAAAGTAGCTTCTGGAGACCCCAGCAAAGATCAGCAGTGAGCTTGCTTCACCACGTGGCTGGCCAACAGAATCAACAGTAGCTGACTTTGGTGAGAAAGCACCTCCAATGGTGCCTTGATTTGGACTTTTCATGGCCTCAGAACTGTAAGCTTTTACCCCAAATAAATCCCCATTATAAAAGCCAACACATTTCTGGTACTTTGCATCAGCAGCTTTTTGGCAAACCAAAACACTTCATTTTATTGCTCTTAACTTTATTGCTATTCCCAGATATTGCATTTTTTTTTTTTTTTTTTTTTACAAATTGAAGGTCTGTGGCAACCCTGTGTTGAGCAAGTCTATTGGTGCCATTTTTGCAACAGCATGTGCTCACTTCATGTCTCTGTATCACATCTTGGTAATTCTCACAATATTTTTAAAATTCTCATTATTATTATATCTTTCTAGTGATCTGTGATCAGTGATCTTTGATGTTACTATTGTAATCGCTTTGAAGTGCCACAAACCACAGCCAGATAAGACAAGGAACTTAATCGCGAAATGTTGTGTGTTCTGACCAGTTGGTCCCCCCATCTATCTCCCTCTCTGTAGTCTGCCCTATTCCCTGAAACACAACAATATTTAAATTAGGCCAATTAATAACCCTAACAGTGGCCTCTAAGCAGTCAAGTGAAAGGAAGAGTTGCACGTCTCTCACTTTAAATCAAAAGTTAGAAATGATTAAGTTTAGTGAGGAAGGCATATTGAAAACCAAGATAGGCCGAATGCTAGGCCTCTTGTGCCAAACAGCCAAATTGCAAATGCAAAGGAAACATTCCTGAAGGAAATTAAAAGTGCTACTCCAGTAAACACACAAATGAAAAGAAAGCAAAACAGCCTTATTGCTGATATTGAGAAAGTTTTAGTGGTCTGAATAGATGATCAAGCCAGCCACAACATTCCCTTAAAACAAATCCTAACCCAGAGCAAGGCCCTAATGCTCTTCAATTCCATGGAGACTGAGAGAGGTGAGGAAGCTTCAGAAGAAAAGTTTGAAGCTAGCAGAGGTTGTTTCATGAGGTTTAAGGAAAGAGCCATCTCCATAACATAAAAGTGCAAGGTGAGGCAGCAAGTGCTGATGTAGAAGCTGCAGCAAGTTATCCAGAAAATCTAGCTGAGATAATTGATGAAGGTGGCTACACTAAACAACAGATTTTCAATGTAGACAAAATAGCTTTCTATTGGAAGAAGATCACATTTAGGACTTTTTCAGCTAGAGTAAAGCCAACGCCTGGCTTCAAAGCTTCAAAGGACAGGCTGACTCTTTTGTTAGGGGCTAATGCAGCTGGTGCCTTTAAATTGAAGCTGATCCTCATTCACCTTTCTGAAAATCCTAGGGCCCTTATGAATTATGCTAAATCTACTCTGCCTGTTCTCTATAAATGGAACAACAAAGCTTGGATGACAGATCATCTGTTTACAACATTGCTCACTGAATATTTTAAGCCCACTGTTGAGACCTACTCTCAGAAAAAAGATTCCTTTCAAAATATTACTCCTCTTTGACAATGCCCTGGTCATTCAAGAGCTGTGATGGAGATGTTCGATGAAATTATTGTTGTGTTCATGCCTACTAACACAATATCCATTCTGCAGCCCATAGATCAAGGATTAACTTCTACTTTCAATTCTTATTTAAGAAATATTTTCATAAGGCTATAGCTGCCATAGATAATGATTCCTCTGATGGATCTGAGTAAAGTCAACTGAAAACCTTTTGGAATGGATTCACCACTCTAGATGCCATTTAGAACATTCGTGATTCATGGGAGGAGGTCAAAATATCAACATTAACAGGGGTTTGGAAGAAGTTGATTGCAACCATCACGTATGACTTTGGGGGGTTCAAGAACTAGAATTTGAAGTAGAGCCTGAGAATGTGACTGGACTGCTGTAATCTCATGGTAAAATTTTAATGGATGAGGATTGCTTCTTATGGATGAGCCAAGAAAGTGGTTTCTTGAGATGTAGTCTACCCCTGGTGAAAATGCTGTGAACACTGGTGGAATGACAACAAAGGATTTAGAGTATTGCATAAACTTAGTTGATAAAGCAGTAGCAGAGTTTGAGAGGAATGACTTCAATTTTGAAAGGAGTTCTACTGTGGGTAAAATGCTATCAAACGGCATGATATGCTACAGAGAAATCTTTCATGAAAGGAGGTATCAATCTATGAGGCAAACTTCATTGTTGTCTTATTTTAAGAAATTGCCTCAGCCATCACCTTCGACCTTCGGCAGCCACCACCCTGATCAAGTCAGCAGTCATCAACATTGAGGAAAGACCCTCCACCAGTAAAAGGATCCCAACTTACTGAAGGCTCAGATGCTCATATGATGGTTAGAATTTTTTTAACAATAAAGTATTTTTTAATTAAGGTATGGATATTGTTTTTGTAGACATAAGGCTATTGCACAGTTAATGGACTACAGTATAGCGTAAATATAACTTTTATATGCACTGGGAAGCCAAACTTTTCATGTGACTTGCTTTATTGCAATATTTGCTTTATTGCCATGGTCTGAAACTGAGCCCACTGTATCTCTGAGGTATGCCTGTAATGTCTGTAGAATATTTAACAACAATAATAAAATTTACTAAAAAACAGTCTGATTTTTATTTTCTCTATGTGCCAGCATGGTAAACAATGTCAATGATAAAAATGCCTCCACAAAAAGTAAGTTGTTTGTCTAAGTTCTAAATATTTGCTGTGACTACTATTGAGGTTTAAAAAAATATATATGTAAGCTTCAAATCAGCCTATTGACATTACTTATCCTTCAATAAACATTATATTCTTTGTGGAAATTAATTCAGAGAACTCCCAGTAATGTCATAGGCCCCGTAAAAATCACACACACTGAGCCAGGTACCATTTGTTTCCAGCGTAAGTTCATAATGATTTAGAATGATTAGCCTTCACTTTTGAAACATTTTGTGAGTCCAACACCTGTGGTACTCCATATTACTGTGTAAACATAAACAAGCAGAACTTGAGTAATGTCAATTCTATTATTCTGTGTGGAAACTTGTAGTTTTTATTTGGGTTTAATTTTTATTTTTGATTGGGGGGACATTACCTTTGTAAGATGAGATTTTTCCCATTTAATCCTGTAATTTATTTATTGCATCAGTAGCTTCCTTAATGTCAAACCATGCATGTATTTCTGCAACAAATGTTAACATTTCCATGATGTACTATTCTTTTTCCATAAAGTTAGTTTAGGATTTCTGCATGTTTGTTTATAAGAACACTGTTCTGTAATTTTCCTTTCTTTCATTGCCCTTTTTGTTTGCTTGATTCTATTTGTTTCTGCTTTTGTTTTTACCAAGTTTATATTAATCTTATAAAATAATTTGTGAGCATATCTTTAATTTATACGATCTTTAAAAAGTGGGTAAGAATGAAATTATACATTCCTTAAAAGTTCAGTGGAACTTGCTGCTGATTTTCTGTGTATGACATTTTTATTTCATTTTTAAGCTAAGTACATTTAATCTGACTCAGCCTATTTACTATTAGCCTTGGAGCTGTTCTCCCTCTTTAGAAGACTTTATGCTTCTGTTTAATCAATTTTGCATTGCTCTTGCAATTATTCTGAGAAAAATCTTGTTTTCCTTATTCTGGCATTCTTAGTCTGCAGTTTATTGTAGTCCTCAGAAAATTTACTGACATCACCTTAGATATTTTATTCGGAGAAGCTCTGAAGTTGTAACACAGCAATGCCAATTAGCTGTCTCTGTAGAACTGATTTCTTTTCTTAAAAGGTCACTAAGAAGCCCCTGACATACCTTTGGGAGATATATAAAATATCTTGATAGTTCTATGACATCACAGAAGAATTTTCTCCCACATTTACCAAATAAATATATAGAATCCCTGGTGGGAAAAGAAAAACATTATACTTCTGTCTCAAAATGGTAAAGTAATTATTCATTTTAATGTCCACTTTAAATTTACCAGTTGATTTCCATCTTGATTCCATTGAGAAAATAAATTCCTCTTCTCACTAAGGGAGCCTGCCATACTTAACAAAAATACAGGATGCTCAGTTAAAATTGAAATCCAGACGGACAGTGAATATTTCTTTAGTATAAACATTTCCTATACAATAATGGGGACTTAGTCATACTAAAAAACTATTCATTGTTTATCTGAAATTCAATTAACTGCCCCCCCCCATTTTTCCTCTGGCAACTCTATACCCAATTCTACCAACTAGAGCTTTCAAGGTTTCCTTCAAGCTGTTTGATTTCCTGAAGGTATCTATGTCAGGAAGTCATCAGCTGCGGGGACTTCAGCTAACCTTTCACTGCTTTTGCTTATTTCTTCATTTCATACTGTATATTATCTTTAAGCAAAGCACAGAGAGGCTTATGAAAATTTTTACCTAAAGGAGACTCACTTTTGTGGATGGTTCTCTGATAAGAGTGTTTCCCAGGGCAATACATTTCAAGCTTCAAAAGAAAAGCTCTCACAGCGTCTGAGAGCGTAGGATAGCCACGAGGGTAGGGGCTTGACAGGAACCATCGCGAGATGAAATGCCGAGAGTTGCAAGACAGAAAGAAGCCTTTTGAGCCTCACTGGCTCCCATAGTTACAACGGCTACGCCCACGAGTCCCGTGTCCTTTGACCTACCGGGGTTGGGTTTTACCGCTAGATCTACTGCCTTCTGCCCTGACTGCCCCCACCCCTACTCCCTTAGCTACCAGGACCCAGCCCTTCCCCAGTTGAAGCTGGCAACAATAAACATCATTCAAGATGTCGGGCAAATGGAGCAGCACAGATGGCCCAACAGATTTAGCGAGTGGAAGCCAGTCCAGCATCCCAGAAGAGAGGTATGGAGCCGAGCGTGGGAGGGATACATCCTCAGACATTGAAATGGAGGCCTCAGAACCGAGCTCGAGATTGACCGGCGATGGTGATGGTACTGGGGATGGTGGTGGCCCCAAATACGCCAGCACCAAAAACCAAGGTACAGACCCAGAACGTACAAGTGAAGATATAGACTTTGACAGCATGGAGGACACTGATCATTTCTCCATCAGTAATGAAAACCGTGTCCTTTACCGCCCTGAGGAAGGGGAAGAGATGGGGGAGGAGGAGGAGGAAGCACAGCCTCAGATATCTGTAGAATGCAGTGATGCCAGCCATGATCGGTATTTATCAGACGAGGATCAGGCCCTCGAGGATTGGATGTCCTCAGAGACATCGACTCTGCCCCGACCTCGCTGGCAAATCCTTAGTGCCCTTAGGGAGCGGCAGCTGGGTTCAAGTTCCCGCTTTGTCTATGAGGCCTGTGGGGCAAGAGTCTTTGTGCAGCGGCTCTGCCTGCAGTATGGGCTTGAAGGCCATACCGGTTGTGTCAATGCTGTGCACTTTAATCAGCGTGGTACTTGGTTGGCCAGTGGTAGTGATGACCAAAAGGTGATGGTGTGGGACTGGGTGCGGCGGCAGCCAGTACTGGACTTTGATAGTGGCCACAAAAGTAATGTCTTTCAAGCCAAGTTCCTTCCTAACTGTGGTGATTCCATCCTGGCCATGTGTGCCCGTGATGGCCAGGTACGGGTAGCAGAACTCTCTGCCACACCACACTGCAAGAATACCAAGCGTGTGGCCCAGCACAGGGGAGCCTCCCACAAGCTGGCCCTGGAGCCAGACTCCCCCTTTAAGTTCCTAACTTCAGGTGAAGATGCAGTTGTCTTCACCATTGACCTCAGACAAGGAAGAGCAGCTTCAAAAGTGGTAGTAACAAAAGAGAAGGATAAGAAAGTAGGGTTGTATACAATATATGTGAATCCTGCCAATACCCACCAGTTTGCAGTAGGCGGACGAGATCAGTTTGTAAGGATTTATGACCAGAGGAAAATTGATGAGAATGAGAACAATGGAGTACTCAAGAAATTCTGTCCTCATCACCTGGTAAACTGTGATTCCAAAGCAAATATCACCTGCCTTGTGTACAGCCATGATGGCACAGAGCTCCTGGCCAGTTACAATGATGAAGATATTTACCTCTTCAACTCCTCTGACAATGACGGATCCCAGTATGTTAAGAGATATAAAGGGCACAGAAATAATGCCACAGTAAAAGGTGTCAGCTTCTATGGCCCCAAGAGTGAATTTGTGGTGAGTGGTAGTGATTGTGGGCACATCTTCCTCTGGGAGAAATCATCCTGCCAGATCATTCAGTTCATGGAGGGGGACAAGGGAGGTGCGGTAAACTGTCTTGATCCCCACCCTTACCTACCTTTGATGGCGACCAGTGGCCTAGACCATGATATCAAGATCTGGGCACCCACAGCTGAAGCTTCCACTGAGCTTACTGGGTTAAAGAACGTGATTAAGAAGAATAAGCGGGAACGAGATGAAAATAGCCTGCACCACACTGACTTGTTTGACAGCCACATGCTCTGGTTCCTCATGCGTCACCTGACACAGAGAGGTCATCACCGGCGCTGGGGAGCTCCTGGAATTGGGGTCATAGATGCAGACTCGGATGAGTCTTCCAGCACCTCAGATACTTCCGAGGAGGGAGATAGCCAAGACCATGTGCAGTGCTTGCCATCCTGAAGGCCACATACCCCGTCCAGCTAGATGTCACCTCAATAGACTGGACTTTAAATTTCAGTTTGATGAATCGAGTTTTGCCTTTTGTATTCTGTTTTCCACAAGATAATTAAAGACCATCACTTCTCTTTCCTTCCTCTTAACCTTCTTTCTTTCTTTCCTTCCCTCCTACCTTCCTCACATTCTTCCCTCCTCATTCTTTACCTCTCAGTTTCATTGCTTCTCTCTTTTTACCCCTTATTCTTATGTGAATGTTTAAGCAATTTATGCATGCCTCTTTTCAGCTGACCGTTTCCTTACAGTTGACCTCTAAATTTCCTAATTCTGGTGAAAAATGTAATAGCTTCTTGGATCTGTCTTCTCATTTCTGACACTCTGGAAACTATCACCAGTGTATTCTAAAGATAAGTTCTTCAGTTGATTTCAGAAATGTGTTTATGCTGTAGAAGTAAAGTTAAGCACACACATTGTTTTTTCCCTGAATACTTACAATTGCACACACACATGCATACACAAAAGCACACACTCACACATATACTCACAGAAAAGGAAAAGAGGAGAAAAATGTATAATTTCCTAACCTGATAATTCATCCTCCTGGAATAAATAATTTGTGGTTCTTCACATTTTCTGCCTCCATGTGTTAATAATATGGATTACTTTGAGCACACTGAGGGTAGTAAGAAGTAAATTAAATTTAATTACATGATGTACTTTACTTTGCACTTTCAATTTTCTTAAAGTTTCATGTCTGAGAACTCCCATAGGATTAGCCTCCAAGAAGTCCCCTGAGACAACCATCTCCTTTCCATTGCCAGCCAGGAATATAAGGATTCCTAACATTTGAAAATGTATAGTTGAATTAACATTGAAGAATAACTTAATGTTGCAATAAAGAGTTGTTCATACTTACAGATAACAGTTTGATATCATTGGAAGAAAAATC
The DNA here is from genome assembly GCA_026826555.1 of Tolypeutes matacus. NCBI lineage: Eukaryota > Metazoa > Chordata > Mammalia > Cingulata > Chlamyphoridae > Tolypeutes > Tolypeutes matacus. The sequence goes on from JAKSZT010054121.1 coordinate 411,813, forward strand.
CCATTAGAAATCCATGCATTGCTTAAAATTCCCTCAGGCTGGTATTGAAGAGGTTAAAATGCTTTTTTAAAAATATTCTGTTTCAAGCCTTATTTAATGTAAATTTTGGGTACTGGATATGGGAACAACTGTTTAATAACATATTCATTTCTGTTAATGTTATTCGTGTAAGTGAATAAAGAAGGTTTTTTCCCCAGTGCCCCTAAACACACACCTTTTGGAGATATTTGTTGCAAAGAAGGATGCAATTAAACATCCTATATCCTGACAAAGGCTTTCCTTTGATAATACTCCCAAAAGGGTATTATCTCTGGTCCCTTGGGAGTAGGTAGGGAAATTTGCATACTGAGCTTAGGCTTTGAAATGAAAGAGACCTCAACAAAAGTTCCTGCTCACAGAGATTCAAAGTTAAGGATAACACCCTGGGGGTAGGGGGCAGCCCCTACTGAGGCCTGCTATTAAGAAAGGACTTTAAAAGCAATGAAGGGGAATTCACCTGGAGAACCAGGTGAGTCTGAGCTGAGCACCTGGTTTGTAATAGAGACCACAATGAGAAGAGAGTTATAAACTAGAATCCCAAGGATTGGTATATGAAGCCCCCTACCAAACGGGCTGGGATGTATACTAACAACAACATCAACGAAACATTGAGAAAGCATTTGGCATTTTTAGTGACACAGTGGCAATGAGAACAATGGCAAGAGAAGATTGTCTAGTTCTCTTTCCATCTGCTGTTTGGAAGCAAGTGCCTCTGTGGTGAATTTGTACTGTATCAATTTAGCTAAATTAATACTTTGTTCAGAGTTCCCAGCATGCTTCTGAGATTGCTTGGGCTACAAGAGACATTTGGTGAGAGATTTGGACAGCACAGGTAAAGTAGTTGCCATATAAATATATATATGTTTTTTCAATTGGTTCTTCTGGACTACAGAAGAAACAGCATTGTTTGTTTGAATGTTTCCTTTCCACCAATTCAGAAGGAAAAAATATATAGTGCCACTTCAATAAAGAAACTGTGTGTCCAAGAGGCACAATATGTTGTCAGAAGACTCAACAGAAATAGTAGAGGCAATACAGGATCCTGGGTGGACACGGATTCCCTTCCTCCCACTCTGCTTTCCTCCACGGCTCTCTTGAGAGATGAACTACAGTCCCACAACCTTCTAGAGTAGTAGCCATATTTGTTTTATCCTCAGGAGGTTGGTGCACGGTCACCAGGTGCTGCTGCAGCTCATGCACATTGTTGATACAGGGCAACAGCTAGACCAACAACTACTCCAACACTTCCTTATTTCTGCCTTCAGTTCACCAGCTCCATAAAACAGAGTGCCCACTTCTCCTTCAGGGCTCTCTTGTCATCGAAGTTGGAGGTTTGGAAGCAGTGAGAGAGCCACACAGATTCCAGTCTGTCCTTGCGGGTTCCAGATATTCCTCGTGGATTCTAGTTTGTCCTTGTTTCCCCAACTTCACATCCATCTTCCCTTCCTGACTGCCCTGATTATTTTAGGCTCTAGCACCTGAAGCAAAGAGAAAAGCTTTACAAGGACTGTTTAACCAGGTCCCACAATTACATAACGTCAACTCCCTATTCTAAGCCCCTTGTTACATGTGCATCACACCCTAGTGTTTCTGTTTCTCTTACTGAAGTCTGACTGATAAACACCCTCCCTCACCTGCCTTGGACTGGGTTAAGTCCCCAGATTCCTTGGACAAATTACTATTGGGAACGGGAAAAGACCTCCAAAAGGAGATGTTGGACTTGATTAAGATATACAGAGACTTCAATAATCAATTTGAAAAAAAAAATAGGATTATAGTTGAAAATCAAGCTGGTGAAGTAGGTCCTAGAAAAATGAAGCAATTGTTACAGTTTTAATTTATGCAAATTTTGGCTCTATTAGCATATAGAAGAGAGCAATAGAATATAACTACCAGCCTTCCATGGCTAAACCAGCATTTCTACCAATCCAATAAGCAGGCAAAACCACCCTTTAGCTTTAATTTTTCTACACCAATTATTTTCAATCCGTAATGGACTGTCTACAGGACAATTCTGCCTAGGCCCTCGTTGCCATTATGCAATATTATAATTGTCTCCTAATTATGCACAGAATTTAGCTGCACAAAGTTGTGACAGATGCCAAACTATACTTTTAAAAAGGCATCTTCTGGCAGCCATTCTTCAAAAGGACAGGTGTGGAAAAAGAATAGAGATGGAAAAAATATAATAGAACCTAATTGCTAAATGGCAGGCCAAAAATTTTTTTTGGAGAATTCTGCTAGTCCAGCAGTGATCTTCAGCAGTGCTCATTCAGCCTCTTTAAGTTGTGAGCCAAAAGTATAATGCAATAAATTTACAATAGACTGGCTGGAATTTAGCCATCCTGTCACCAACTTCTATGAACTCCACTGTCTTAATTTGCCTCAACATCAGGTTCCTCAACAGTAAAATGCAAGGTTTGGATTTTAAGATTTAGTTCTCAGGTCCTATGAAACACAATATATATAGGTTGCTTTGCTGGCTATTGGGAGTTCAGATGGTCCAAGTTTACAAGGAGCCTAGTTCACTATTTCTCAAGCTGTGCTCTGGGAAAAACTAGGGATTCTTTGGAAGTATTCATTGGAAGAGAGCTGAGAAAAACCCTCCCCGTGTAGGTGTACCTCAAGTCCATATACTGCTGCTTCATTTGGAGCATGAGGTCTATGATTACTTCATATCTTAACAGTCTCTTTATCTCTTAGCCGTGTTGTATAAGCAACCATCCCCAGAAATTAGATACGCATACACTATGAAGAGTATATTCAAGTCTAATTTCTCAGTTATTCTTCATAAAAAACAAGGAGGAGAAGACACTTAATTTCAGAGAAGATAAGTAAATTTCCTAAACTCATTACGCTAAGAAGGGGCAGAGTAGGGGCTCAAACAGGATTTACAATAACATTAATCCAACAAATAGTGGTGCACAGCATTGCCGTTTTGGCACATGGTAATTGGGTTTAGTTGACAATAGAAACTGAGAACCCAACGCCTCAGAGTCTTTCATGATATTTAAGAGTCACTTAGTCTGGTAGGCCCCAGTGCAATATTGAGGTGACTGTGGTCTCACTGTGGACTTTTTCTGCCAACTGTATAAAAAAAAAACAGAAATGGCAGCCATGTTAACAACTCAAGCCCTTAAACTTGAATTGCAGGGCTCTGAGGAGAACAGACACAGCAACAAAAATATAATTAGCAAAAGAGATGCAGAAACGAAGTAAAATTTTAAAAATACAAAAACAGTACATGCTGGGATAAAGACAGTCCTTCTGGTCTCAGCTACACATTGATCTGGATTTCATTAGCTGGAAAACATTGCTTGTGGATCCTTCTCTAGAATAAAATGCAAGTCATGACTGAGCCTTGGAGATTGGTTCTTTTAACTACTCTGCCAAAAAGCTGTAATGGCCTGGATATTCTAGAGGTTATCTTCCTCAGCTTATGGGTATGACAAACACTGTGAAGTGCTGAGATCCATGACAGGTAATCATTAGAATCTTGGGTCATTAGGAGAAGCCCCTCTTTTTTACAGTGAATTACTTTCTACTTACTTAAAAGGTGAGATTTGGGCCTTAGGGCTTGCCCTCTTAAGACTAGTAACACTAGTGTGCCTAGATAGTCACACTCAAGACTCATATATTTTTTAAAGATTTATTTATTTACTTTATTTTTCTTTATTTATCCCCCTCCCCCAGATGGTTCTCTCATCTGTCTGCTCATTGCTTGCTTGCCTTCTCCAGGAGGCACAGGGAACCGAACCCAGGACCTCCCACATGGGAGGCAAGTGCCCAACAGCCTGAGCCACATCCGCTCCCTGCGGGCTGCAGCATCTGCTGGCTTGTGGCATCTCCTTGTTGCAGCAGGGGAAATATCTGCTTGTCTTCTTTTTTTTTAGGAAGCACTGGGACCCAAACCCAGGACCTCCCATGTGGTAGGCAGGTGCCCAACTGGTTGAGCCACATCTGCTTCCCTTGACCCATATATTTTGAAAAAGCAATTATGAAATTCGTGGTGGTTAAGCATATATGTAAAACTTTAAAATGTCTTTAGAAATATAGAAATAAGCTTACCTTAACATCAGATAGTACCACATTTGGGGGGGGGGGACATTTTGTTCCACGTGCATGTTCATAGGAGCTCCCCCTCTTTAAAAAAACTGGAGAATTTTAGGGTGGTGGAACAGCTCTGTGTATTCCTGGGGTGGTGTACACATGACTCAATGCATTTGTCAAAATCCATAGAACTGTACTTTAAAAAGAGAAAACTTTAATATACCCAAACTGAAAAAAAAATTCAAACCAGGATGGCAGGGGATCTCAGGATGGAATACAGACTATGACAAATGAATCTAACTCTATCTACAGATCTATCACATAACCTCATTGGAGCAGGTGGAGGGAAAAGATATAGCTTAAATAACTTTGGAAAATGGCATTTTGAGTGGAAACTGTAAGACTAAAGACAAAAGGAGCTGTACATAAACACTGCACTCTAGTTGGTAAATTTGCTTCTCACGGGGGTTTCAGGTTAATAATTCTCAACCTGCTTTAAATGTATGTCTGGAGTTGAATAAAAAAGTGAATGGATGATTGATGGGGAGAAACAGGTTTCTCACTATTGGAGAGGGAAATTACAGATACTCAATGAGGGGAGGCTAGAATGAACCCTGTGTTGCTGGATTAAAGCTGGAAACATCAGTATTATCTCATGATTAGCCTAGCATATATAGAGATGGATAGATGCAGAAATAATTACAGAAACATGTGAATACATGGATTTGTAAGAATGCATATATTTCTTAGCTCTCCACTGAGAGGCCCTGCGAGCAGCAACACTCAGTGCCCAGGTTTTTATTTTGAATACCATTCTCCAATAAAAGGAACCAGGGCTCCTTAGAGAAACAGCTGAGTCTAGATCTGGGACAGGGAATATGCAAGATGAACCTGGAGCATCTTGTAGCACCAGAAAGCAAGGACATGCTCAAAAAATCAAAAGGAGGGGGGCATATCAAAGGGATACAAGAACCAACTGAAAGAGCCCCACTGACCAAAGCTGGAACAACTTGTGCAAAAAACAAATAACATGGAATTTTATTATAATCCAAAGTACAAAATAAATATTCAAAAGTCTATACTGACATAAATAAATGATTGCATAGGCAAATAAATGGAGGAGATGGGACAAATCTTCCTTCAGAAGAATTCCCCCCAAAATAAAAATTAAAATGTAAACAGCTAGATACTAGATACTCCCTCCTTCAGGAGGTGGAGTTTGACTCCTCCCCACCCCCCAACCTTGAGTGTGAGCTGGATTTAGTGACTTGTGTCCAAAGAACCATATAGAAAGGAGGAAAATATTAACTTTACAGTGGAGAAATCACTTAACTAAGTGATTGAGGTTAACAGCACTAGTGATAAGTCACTTTGATATCATATACCTCTGATGTGATGTGATGAGGAGATGGACATTCTATGGTATTCTTTCCCCAAACTCATAATCCCACTCTAACCATGAGGAAAATGTCCAACAAATCCAAATTGAGAGACATTTTACAAAATACCTGGCCAGTACTCTTTAAAATTGTCAAGGTTATAGAAAACAAGGAAAGGCTTAGAAATTGCCCCAGACCAGAGTGGTCCAAGGAGACATGATGTTAAATGTAATGTGGTATCCTGGAGGGATCCTGGAACCAAAAAAAGACATTACTGGATATATTAGTCAGGTTTCTCTAGGGAAACAGAATCAACAGGAGATATCTGTCAATAGTATGAGATTTTATAAGAGTCTCTCACGTGACCGTGGGGATGCACAAGTCCAGATTCCGCAGGCAGGCTGCAAACCAGGGGCTCCGATGAAAGTCCAATGATGGTCCTTGATGAGTTTCCAGGAGACGCTGGCTGTCCAAAGACGAGCTGGGAAATTCTCTCTGAATGCTGAAATCACTTCCCCTTTTAAGGCATTCAACTGATTGGATAAAGCGTCACTCATTGCTGACGGCAATCTTCCTGGCTGATGTAGATGTAATCAGTCATCTATGCAGTAAACTCAACGATGACTAAAGCCCATAAATGTCCTTGTATTACAATTAGCCCAGTGCTTGCTTGACCAAACAACTGGGCACAATTACCTGCCCAAGTTGACACATTAGCCTAACCATCACAGTGTGGACAAACTTGTAAAATCTGAAGAAAATTTGTATTTTAGTTAACAGTGAACCAATGTTTTCTTTTGAGTTTTGACAAATAAACCAGGGTAATATAAGGTGTAAACATTAGAGAAAGCTGGGTGAGGGGTATCTGTACTGTATTTAGAACTTTTCTATAAATCTAAAATTTTCCCAAAATAAAAAAAAATTAATTTATTAAAGGCAAAAAAAAAAAAAGCTATGGAAAAAAACCTCTAACTATAATAGCCATAATAATTCTGGTAATGTTTATCATATGAGTAGCAGTAAGGCAGTTCCCCTGGTTTTGAAGTCTCTACTTACTTGTGATTCATGCTGAGTAACTTTCATTATTTGTGACCTTTTGAAAATGTTCTTTCTTTTATCCTTTCTGACTATTTTGTTCAATGATGTGCTCTTGGTAAGTTACTTCTAATAAAAGTGCAATAAAAAGTGTGAATTGAAATAAAGATGAAAATTTCAAAGGACAACATTAAGTAAATTCTTAAAAGAAAGCAGTTTTCTTAAAGGGAGATATATCACCCAATCAAATTGTAAAGTACTTAGTATTTAAGAACTGTACAAAATATTTATGCATAACTGCTTTCTTTCAACCACTGATCATTTAACATGAAACTTATCTCTATTTGCAGTCAGTAAAATTGTATTGACATCTTTAGAACAAAGGTGGAGTGGAAGCCAGATTTGACTTGGTTGGATGAGAGGGAATAAAAATGGTATGTGTAGCCAAGTGTATCAAGACGTTTTGTTATGCAGAAGAAAACAAGCATGGAGTTATAGCTGGAATGAGATGTGGAATTAAAGCAGGGTTTTTATGTTTTGTTTGCTTTTTAAGATGAAGAACATTAAAAAAAATTTTTATATTGAGAGGAAACATCTACATGTGAGAGAGAAATGCATGATGCAGAAAATAGTGGAAAACTCCAGGATTCCAAGTCTTGAGAAGGAGATAAGGTCTAGATCCCAGAAGAGGACTGGCTTTTCCTAGGATCAGGCCAAACAGGATGAATTCACAGGCAGGTAAATTGACATTTGGCGGGTGTGGGGAGCCTGCTGTTATTGCTTCAACTTTTTTCCTGTGAAATATGAGGTGACGCTATCAGGTTAGGCTCCAGTGGAGGGAATTTTGTAGTTTTGAAAAGAGAGGTGGCAAGTGGACCAAATTTTCTCAGAAATTGGGAAAATGGACTTCCTAGGGAAGTGCATTTTTTTTTTCAGAGAATTTAGAGTTTTCCAAATATTAATGTATGGAAAGACTCATGAAATTATAATTAAAGATATTTGCCTTAGCCATCACCTTAATGGTGTTTTACTCGAAATACAAATGTATCTTAGGAAAAGATCAAAATAATAATAATGAAAAAACATTCAGTGAAACCTCACTCCACTGGAGAGAGAGGAGGTGCCCCTGTCTGATTTAGATAACAGGCATTTTCAGGGCGTCCATGACTTCTATGCAGCTTGAAGACAGCTTTATTTAAGAAACAATTTAGAATGTGCACTTCCCAACAAAATGCATATAAAACCTACTGGTGGTTGTGCATACACATGTACATAGAGTGCTCACAACTCCACTGTTACAAAATCCAGGCTTTTCCAAGAGGTAACAGAGAAGACGCCTTCTGCAGAGTACCACGGTAGATAGCAATGCTCTAATACTCTTTTAGAAACACCATTAGGTTAACACTGGACTCTCAGGAATAGCAGACTAAAACCTGAGAAATATCTGTAATGACTATTCAATGCCCTGCCACGAGAAAATGACCATTCCAACATAGTCCAGGATGGTGTATGAAGGAAATGATCATCAGAAGAGTTCTTTCAATTTCTACATGAGTACTGATGTGTTTTTTCTTTTTCTTTTATTTTAATTTTTTAAAGATACTTAGATTACATAAATGATACATAAAAAATGTATGGGATTCACATCTTCCCCACTCCCCACCCCTCCCACACTTTCCCACATTAACGACATCCTTCATTAGTGTGTAACATTTGTTACAATTGATGAACACATGTTGGAGCATTGCCACTAAGTGTGGATTATAGATTACATTATAGTTTAAACTCTCTCCTGCACAATTTTCTAAGTTATGACAAGATATATAATGGCCTGTATCTGTCATTGCAACGTCATTCAGGACAATTCCAATGTCCCGAAAATGCCTGCATATTACACCTATTTCCTCTCCCTCCCCTCAGAACTTCCCGTGGCCACTGCCTCCACATCAATGATAAAAGTTCTTCCACGGCTAGAATCACAATAAGTCTATAGTAGAATAATAATAAGTCTACTCTAGTCCATCATTCATTCCCACTCCACCTCTAATTGAGAGGGGGCTTTGATCCCATGCAGGCGATGGATGGGACTTTCTTGCTTGCAGTTGTAGGCTCTGTCATTTCCTTGGTGTGGTGGCTGTCAATCCTCATCTCCTTGTTAGTTGTCCTGGGTGAGTCCAATGAACTGGAGAGTAGGTGTTGCAACTTCGCTGAGGCTCCAGGCCCAGCTGGCACTCGGACAGCCCAAAGACTCCAGTCTCTTGGACGTACACCTACAAACTCCAGCACCAAGTATAGGTTTAAATAGAAGGGACAGATGAGCCATGTGTAGGGAAGCCATAATTGAGTCCAACTCTGTCACTCTCAGGATCATAAACTCCAAAGAAGGGCCCACTGGCAAGGCACCAAATTCCAGAGCTATTTGCCCTGACCATAGGATCTGGGTGTCTTCAGAGCCATCAGGAGCCCCACTATTTGGGGTAGTATCTACTTTGGCAGTCTATGAGATCTTGCTGAGATGTACATAAGCGTTACCTCTGGGATGACCTCCTGACTCACTTTGAAGTCTCTTAGCCATAAAAACTCATTTGTCTTTACCTTTCCCCCCTTTTATTCTAGGTCTTTTTCCAGTTGCATTGCTAGTTGGCACTTGATAGTAATCCCTCGGTGCCAGGAAGTCTCATCTCTGGGAGTCATGTCCCAGGCTGGGGTGGGGGGGAAGTAATGCATTTATATGCTGAGTTTGGCTTAGAGAGAGGCCACATTTGAGCAACAGGGAAGTTCTCAGGAAGCAACTCTTAGGCACCCCGAAACACTATGCTCAGTTTCAATTTCAAGAGCAAAGGCTCATAAGCATAGTTGTCAATATTAAGAGACCATCAATGGATCATCCTCCTTCACCAATCATTGCCCCTGCACTTGGGGGACTGTTGCTGCTCCCTTAGAGAATGTGGCAGAGCTCTCCAGGAGGGGAATTCAATATTCTCTAGGTTATTGTGTGAGTCTCCACCCACTGTGACAATGCCCTGTGAACATTTGAACACATTTATATACCTTATATGTATGTCCAGGTGAACTTCCTCCCATGTATCCTCCAGCACTGATACCCCACACCAATGATCTTCCCCATTTGTAACCCTTCTGTGATCTAAAGCTTATTCAAAAATGAAGCCAATAAAATAGCCAAATACAAGTAATAGGAAAATGAAATAATAATGATAGGTTTAAGTATAAGAAATAAAATACGTAAAAATTTTTAAAAAATAAAAATAAAATTAAATTAAAAGATTGGGATTTTTAAAAATAATGAAAATATTAAAAATTTTTTTTTACATTTTGCTTTTTATCACTGTAATAGCTGGTGTCCTGTATGTACAGTGACATTTTCTTCCATTTATTTCCCAGTGTCTTACTTTTTTCCATTTTGTTTTCAGAGAAGTTTTAGGTCACAGTAACGTCACATACAAGGGACTCCCATGTGCCCAACACCCTCCCCCTTTTCCTCCTTCCCATATTAATATATTTTTATATGTGGATGGTACCTTTGTTACAACTGATATACAAATAGTGAAACATAGCTACTAACCATGGTCAGTGGTTTGCATGTAAGATTTTACCCCAAATAAATCCCCTTTATAAAAGCCAACACATTTCTGGTACTTTGCATTGACAGCCGTTTGGCTGACTAAAACAGCCACAGAGCAAAATGGACAAGGGAATTCCTTCCATGAAAATGGATGAGTCCAAATGGATATTTAGTGGTCAGAACCATGTTACTTTATTATTGCTGTCTTAGTCCTCTCTCTGAAATTCCTGTTGGATAGAGTTTTGGAACATCTGGCTGTATCCAACTTCTCTCAGCATTTCTACCATCCTTTCCAACTCTATCATTTTAGGATAATTTCTTGGCTTATTCTTCCACCTGTCTGTGAGATACCTGATTACCATGGCCTGTTTCTACAACAGTGACTGGTTATGGAACAGGGTGCAGTTATGAAGGTAAGTAGTCTTATGGGAATGGCATTGCTCTTTTTTTTTTTAAACAAAGGACTTAAAATCATAAGGTGGTGTATTCGTCTGCCAAAGGGGTGCCAATGCAAACTACCAGAAATCTATTGGTTTTTTAAAGGGTATTTATTTGGGGTAAAAGCTCAAAGTTACAAGACCATAAAGAGTCCAACTCAAGGCTGCTTTCTCACCAAAGTCAGTTGCCGTGTGTTGAAGCAAGATGGTCGCTGATCTCTGCCTGGTCTCTCCTTCCTGGGCTTCCTCTTCCACTTAAGGTTCTGTGGGCCCAGCTTCTTCCTGATGACAGCTGCTGGCTGGCGTAGGGCCTGTCACTCAGGTCTTCCTCTCTCTCTTGGCATAGGGCTCGTGTCTTTCCATGCTTTCTATATCAGTGCAAACTATCAGGCGAATGGCTCATCTCTCCCCAGGGCTCCAGGATCAAAATGGACAAAGTTCTCTCCTCTACCATGTGTCTTCTTTTTTTTTTTTTTTTTCCCCAGGTATGTTCAGTATTTATTTATCTTTCATTTATTCATTTATTTTTATTTTTTTATTTTTTAATTAATTTATTTTTTATTGTGGGTAAAAATCAAAATTTTCACAATACATACCAATATTTGTAAAATGATATATAAATATATATGCATATATGTGCATTTGCTTACAAAAATGTTATTTATATATATATAAATATATTTTAAGAGGTGCTTAGATTACCTAAAATATCACACAGAACCCACCGGGATTCCCATGTTGCCCACCTCCCAACTTCCCACCACATCCCACACAAACATCTCCCACAAGTGTGGCCCACCACCCTCAATGGACTTACACATCCTGGGGCCTTGCCACCAACCATAGACCACAGTTCACATCGTAGACCACACGCTCTCCCACACAGTTCTGAGTGGTGTGTGCTGATTTAAAATGGCCTACATCCGTTGCCACAACGGTACTCAGGACAACCTCCAAATCCTAAAGAAGCCCCTGTATTTCAACTGCACATCCCCTCCCTGCCCCGAAAGTGTCAAGTGGCCACTGGCTCCACCTCACTGTTATAATTTCTTCCATTGCTAGAATCACCATATGTGTACAACAGACTACCATCAAGTCCACTCTAGTCCATAGTTCTTCCCCCAATCCTGAGGGGACTGGGATGGTGATGTCCACTCCACCTCCAAGTGAGAGAGGGCTTATATCCCATGGATATGGTGGGTGGGATGATCCTGCCTGCAGATGCAGGCCCTCTCCATTCCCTGGGCTGGCCATTGCCCATCGTTGTCTCCTCGCCAGGTGACTTGGATGAGTCCATTGAGCTGTAGGGTAGGAGTTGCAGCTCCACCGAGATTCCACGCACACCTGGCACATAGGTAGGCCAGAGGCTCCAGTCTCTGGAAGTATACCTAAAAACTCCAGCATCACATATAGGTTTGAATAGAAGGGACCGATGAACCATGGGCAGGGAGGACTTATTTGAGTCCAATTCTGTCACTTTCAGGAGCACAGATTCCAAAATAGAGCCCACTGATAAGGCATCAGTCTCTGGGGCTATCCCCCCTTATATAGGACCTGGGTGTCTCCAGAGCTCTCAGGAGCCCCTCTGTGTGGGGTGATAGGCACTTTGATGTTCTATGAGCTCCTACTGAGGTGTGCATAAGAGTTGCCTTTTGGAGGACCTCCCGACTCTCTTTGAAGTCTCTTAGCCACTTGAACTCATTTGTCTTTACCTTTTCCCCCTTTTATTCAAGGTCTTTTTCCAGTTGTGTTGCCAGTTGGCACTTGGTATTAATCCCTCGTTGCCAGGGAGGCTCATCCCCGGGAGTCATGTCCCACGTTGGGGGGAAGGTAATGCATTCATATGCTGAGTTTGGCTTAGAGAGAGGCCACATTTGAGCAACAAGGAGGCTTTCAGGCAGCAGCCCTTAGGCACCCCATAACTGTAAGCTAAGTTTCAGTTATAAGAGCAAAGACTCAAAAGGGTAGTCATCAATAACAAGAACTCATCAGGGGTCATCCTCTTTTGATAGACACTGTCCCTGCACTCAGAGGACTATTGCTGCTCTCTTGGAGACTGTGGCAGAGCTCTCCAGGCTAGGAATTCAGATTCCCTCATTTATTGTGTGATTGTCCACCCACCGTGACCATGCCCTATCTTTTGATCTGTTGAACAATTTTGTATATCTTTCATGTATATTCGGATGAACTAACTCCCATGAATCCCCCCTCCCAGACACCCCCCACCAATAATCCCCTGCAGTACCCATTGTAACCCTTCTGTGATCCAAATCCTCCATGAACATGTAGTCCATAAAATAATCAAATACACTTAATAGGAAAAGAAACAACAATGATAAGCTTACATGCAAGAGGCAAACATAAGGAAACTCAGGGGAAAAAAATCAAACAAAACAAAACAAAATATAATTAGGAGATTGGGACATTCAAAAAAATGGGGAAAAAAGCAAAAGAAATGCCTTAAAAATATATATATGTGTGTGTGTGTGTGTGTATATATATATATTTTTTTTTTTTTTTTTTCCTTTTATCACTGTGTTATCGGAGGTCTGGTATGCCATGACACCTTCCCCCTCTCAATCCCCATTGTCTCCCAATTTTTCATTTAATTTTCAAAGAAGTTTTAGGTCACAGTAAAGTCACACACAGAGTACCAGAGACTACCAGATACCAAACCACCCTCCCTTCCCCACCCCATATTAAAACACTCCCCCCCCTTTTTTTGGATGTTAGCATTGTTATAACTGTTACACAGATAGCAAAATATAGCAACTAAACATTGTCAATGATTTACAGTATAGTTTACAATTTAGATGATAGAGTTTAATAATTTTGATGATATTTACCATGTCCTGTGTCCATTACTGTAAGGTAATGAAAAACCTTTCCCATGACCACCAAACTCCCTATTAAATCTTGACTGTTCCCTTCCCCCCAGCCCCCCAGGGCACATGACACCACCCTATCCCGACCCATGGAATGTCAAGATTCACAGTTACATGGCCTGGGAATTTGAACCTGCCATTCCTAATCCACCCACCCGCCAGCACTGCACCACCAAACCCAGGAACACCACAACCCATCTGCCCCATTCCCCAACATGCAACCACACTCTATCCCTTTACCATAGATTATGTCCATATGGGTAATGGCTCAAAGCCTACTCTTCTCTTACTCTCCCTTGTTAACCTATCTTTCAGACAATGGTTCTCAGAGACTGCTCACTTTCCTCAGTTCAGATCAGTGAGGTCATATACTGTTCATCCTTCAGTGCCTGGCTTGCTTCACTCAACATAAGGTCTTCAAGATTCATCCACGTTATCCCATGTGTTAGCACTTTATTCCTTCTTACAGCTGAGTAATATTCCATTGTATGTATGTACCATTTTTGCTTATCCATTCATCTGTTGATGGGCACCAGGGCTGATTCCAACTTTTGGCAATGGTGAACAATGCCGCTATGAACATTGGTGTGCATATATCTGTTTGTGTATTTGCTTTCAGTTCTTCTGGGTATATACCCAGCAGTGGAATTGCTGGATCATATGGAAGATCTATTGTTAGTTTTCCGAGGAACCGCCAAACTGTCCTCCACAGTGGCTGGACCACACCGCAGTCCCACCAGCAGAGGATGAGGGTTCCTGTTCCTCCACATCCTCTCCAACATTTAGTGTCTCCTGTTTTTTTATTAGCTGCCATTCTGATGGGTGTAAGATGGTATCTCATTGTAGTTTTGATTTGCATTTCCCTGATAGCAAGCGATGTTGAGCATTTTTTCATGTGCTTTTTAGCCATTTGTATTTCTTCCTTGGAGAAGTGTCTTTTCAGGTCACTTGCCCATTTTTTAAATGGGTTGTTTGTCCTTTTATTTTCAAGGTGTAGGATTTCTTTACATATGCAGGATATTAGGCTCCTATCAGATATATGGTTGCCAAATATTTTCTCCCATTGGGTAGGCTGCCTTTTTATTTTCTTAATAACATCCTTAGAGGTGCAGAAGTTTTTAATTTTGATGAGATCCCATTTATCTATTTTTCCTCTTGCTGCTCGTGCTTTGGCTGTGAAGTTCATGAAACCATTTCCTATTACAAGGTCCTGTAGATGCTTCCCTACATTATCTTCCAAGGTCTTTATGGTTTTGGCTCTTATATTTAGATCTTTGATCCATCTTGAGTTGATTTTTGTATAAGGTGTGAGATGGTATTCTTCTCTCATTCTTTTGGATATGGATATCCAGTTCTCCAAGCACCACTTGTTAAAGAGGCCATTCTCTCCCAACTGAGTGGGCTTCATGGCCTTGTCAAATATCAGATGACTGTATATGCGAGGATCTATATCAGAACTCTAAATTCGATTCCATTGGTCAGTAGGTCTATCCTTGTGCCAATACCACGCAGTTTTGATCACTGTAGCTTTGTAGTATGTTTTAAAGTCAGGTAGTGTGATACCTCCAACTTCAGTTTTCTTTTTCAATATGTCTTTGGCAATTCGGGGCCTCTTGCCTCTCCAAATATATTTTGTGGTTAGTTTTTCCAGTTCCTTAAAAAATACAGTGTTGACTTTTATTGGGATTGCATTAAATCTGTAGAATAGTTTGGGTAGGATAGACATCTTGATGATGTTTAGTCTTCCTATCCATGAACAGCGAATATTTTTCCATTTATTTAAGTCTTCTTTGATTTCCTTTAACAGTGTTGTGTAGTTTTCTGTATATAAGTCCTTTACATCTTTAGTTAAATTTATTCCTAGGTATTTGATTCTTTTAGTAACTATTGTAAATGATACTTTTTTTCCTGATTTCCTCCTCAGGTTCCTTGTTATTGGTGTACAGAAATGCTACTGATTTTTGAGCATTGATCTTATAGCCTGCAACATTACTGAACTCCTTTATAAGTTCTAGAAGCCTTGTTGTGGATTTCTCAGGGCTTTCTATGTATAGGATCATGTCATCTGCAAATAATGAAATTTTTACTTCTTCTTTTCCAATCTGGATGCCTTTTATGTCCTTTTCTTGTCTCAGTGCTCGCGCAAGTACTTCTAAGACAATGTTAAATAGGAGTGGTGATAGTGGGCATCCTTGTCTAGTTCCCGATCTCAGAGGGAAGGCTTTTAGGATTTCACCATTGAAAATGATGTTAGCTTTGGGTTTTTCATATATACCCTTTATTATAATCAGAAAGTTTCCTTCTATTCCTATCTTTTGAAGTGTTTTTATGAGGAAAGAGTGCTGTATTTTGTCTAATGCTTTTTCTGCATCTATAGAGATGATCATGTGATTTTTTTCTTTCAATCTGTTTATGTGGTGTATTACATTGATTGATTTTCTTATATTGAACCATCCTTGCATACTTGGGATGAAACCCACTTGGTCATGGTGTATAATCCTTTTGATATGTTGTTGATTGAGATTAGCAAGTATTTTGTTGAGAATTTTAGCATCTAGGTTCTTTAGAGAAATTGGTCTGTAATTTTCCTTTCTTGTAGTATCTTTATTTGGTTTTGGTATTAGGGTAATGTTGGCATCATAGAATGAGTTAGGCAATATTCCTTCTACTTCTATTTTTTGGAAGAGCTTAAGTAGAATTGGTGTTAGCTCTTTCCGGAATGTTTGGTAGAATTCAGCTTGAAGCCATCTGGTCCTGGGCTCTTCTTAGTTGGGAGGTTTTTGATGACTGAGTCTATCTCTTTACTTGTAATTGGACTGTTGAGTTTATCTATTTCTTCTTTCATCAGTGTAGGCTGTTTTGTGGGTTTCTAGAAACTTGTCCATTTCCTCTAAATTATCATTCTTGTTGGCATATAATTTTTCAAAGTATCCTCGTATGATACTCTTTATTTCTGTGGGGACAGTAGTGATATCCCCTTGCTCATTCCTTATTTTGCGTATTTGCATCTGTTCTCTCTTTTTCTTTGTTAGTCTGGCTAAGGGTTTGTCAATTTTATTGATATTCTCGAAGAACCAGCTTTTGGTTTTGTTTATTGTTTCCAGTGCTTTCTTATTCTCTGTATCATTTAGTTCTGCTCTAATCTTTGTTATTTCCTTCTTTCTACTTCCTTTAGGTTTAGTTTGTTGTTGTTTTTCCAATTCCTCCAAGTGTGCAGTTAGGTCTTCAATTTTAGCTCTTTCTTCTTTTTTAATATATGAATTTATGGCTAAGAACTTCCCTCTCAGGACTGCTTTCGCTGCATCCCATAGGTTTTGATATGTTTTGTTGTCGTTTTCATTAGTTTCAAGGTAGTTACTGATTTCTTTTGAGATTTCCTCTTTGACCCACTGTTTGTCTAAGAGTGTGTTGTTTAACTTCCATATCCTTGTGCCTAACCTGTTTCTCTGGCCCTTAGTGATTTCCAACTTCATTCTGTTGTGGTCAGAGAAATTACTTTGTATAATCTCAATCTTTCTGAATTCATTGAGAGTTGTTCTGTGGCCTAGCATGTGGTCTATTTTGGAGTATGTTCCATGCGCACTCGAGAAGAATGTAAATCCCGCTGTATTTGGGTGTAGTGTTCTGTATATGTCTATTAAGTCCAGGTCTTCTAATATATTGTTGAGTGCCTTAGTTTCTTTATTGATTCTCTGTCTAGATATTCTGTCTGATGATGATAGTGGTGTGTTGAGGTCCCCTGCTATAATTGTAGAGGCATTTATTTCTCCTCTTAGTTTTTCCAGAGTTTGCCGCACGTATTTTGAGGCACCCCGATTAGGTGCGTAAATGTTGATGATTAATCTCTCTTCTTGAGAGATTACTCCTTTTACTAATATGTAGTGTCCATCTTTGTCTATTACAATAGATTTGCATTTAAAGTCTATTTTGTCTGATATTAGAATAGCTATTCCTATGCTTTTTTGGCTATTGTTAGCTTGTAAAATGGTTTTCCAGCCATACACTTTCAACCTCCTTGAATCCCTGGGTCGAAGGTGGGTTTCTTGTAGACAGCATATAGATGGATCATATTTTCTCATCCATTCTGCCAATCTGTGTCTTTTGATTGGTGAATTTAATCCATTAACATTCAGTGTTATTACTCGTAACGAATTTCTTACTTCAGCCATTTTTTCTTTGGGTTAATGTATGTCATATGTTGTTTTGTTTCTCTTTTTGTCTTTTCAGTTGTTTTTAAACTCTCCTCCAACTCTCTCTCCCTTGTTTTTTCCTTTCAACTTGTAGAGATTCCCTTAGTATTTCTTGAAGTGCTGGTTTCTTCTTGACATACTCTCTTAATTTCTGTTTATCTGTGAATATTTTGAACTCTCCATCATTTTTAAATGCCAGTTTTGCTGGATAGAGAATTCGTGGCTGGAAGTTTTTTTCTTTTAGTATTTTGACTATGTCATACCACTGTCTTCTTGCCTCCATGGTTTCAGCTGAGAAATCAGCACTTAATCTTATTATGCTTCCCTTGTATGTGATGGTTCTCTTTTCTCTTGCTGCCTTGAGTATTTTCTCTTTGTCTTGAGCATTGGACATTTTGACAAGTATATTTCTTGGAGTTGGCCTGTTGGGATTTATACTATTTGGGGTGCTCTGTGCTTCCTGGATCTGCTCATCCATCTCTCTCAATAAGGCTGGGAAGTTTTCAGCCATTATTTCCTTCAACACTCCTTCTGTTCCCTTTCCCTTCTCTTCTCCTTCTGGGATGCCCATAATGCGTATGTTTGTGCGTTTTGTATTATCGGTTAATTCCCTGAGTCCATGTTGGATTTTTTCTATCTTTTTGTCTATCTGTTCTACTATCTCTTTGATTTCAGCTGTATTGTCTTCCATATCACTAATTCTTTCCTCTGCCTGTTCGAATCTGCTGTTATGTGAATCCAGCGTCTTTTTCATTTCTTGGCTTGTTCCATTGTTCACCATCATATCCATTACCTTTTTAGGCATGTTTGCTATTTCTTCAGTATGTTCTCCCAGTGTCTTCTTTATATCTTTAATCTCTTCCTTCAGTTCTTTAAGTTGGTCCATGATATTTGTTTGGATAGCTTTGATTAGTTGTTCGATGTTCTGCATCGCTTCCTTGTTTTTATTTTGTTCATTGGACTGGTCCATGTTTTCCTGTTTCTCAGAGTCATTTGTATTTTTTTGTTGCCCTCTGGTCATCATATCATCTTGATGGGTTTGTTCAGTTGATTAGCTTTTCTCTATGCTCTAGAGTTTTATTTAGCTGGTGGTTCTGTGCGTGAGTTAAGTTTTCTCTTTGGCAGTTTTTCTTCTTATTTTATTTCCTTACTTCTTTCTATGTTCCCGTTCCGTCCACGCCATTGATCCACACAGATAGATGTCCCAAGTTTCTCACTCCACGAGTGCACAGCACAGACCCCCAGGCAGGACCCCATCCACAATCCACCTTGCTCTGGCCCATGTGTCTTCTTGAGTGAGTGTTCATTTCTATCGGCCCACCAAGGGGGCAGGGACTCAACCTGAGTCACGCCTTACTGACCCAGTCGAATCAAAACCCTAATCTTAACAGGTAATTCAATCAAAGACATCTCAGGTGAATCTGATACAATCAAAGGGTATCACACCCAGAGGAATACATCAGTTTACAAAGATAATCTTTCTCCTTTTGGGATTCATAAATAACCTCAAACTGCCACAGGGGGCAAATACTACCTTTCTCTAATTCCCTTGCTCAAGTTACAGGCTGGAGACTTAGACAAGATAAAGGGTCTATCTTTGATTACAGTAGAAGTAGTAGCTTGTACTGCATGGTAACAAATAATCACCTTATCAGTTTTTTCAGGGCTTTCTTCTCTTCCCTTTCCACTACCTCCTGTCATGGAACACCCTTGAATCAGTTTCTACTCTTTTTAGGGGTCTTCCTTGCATATATTATCTGGTTTCTATTACGTTTTTTAGTATTCCTTTACTGACTCTGTTCTACCATAAGCACCCCATATATTTCTCAGCAGAATTGTAAATTTGGGGGAGATACTCTTTGTATATTTTTCTTATCCATGACATTTTATTAATAACCTCTATACCACATTATAAAACTTCTCTAGTTTCCTATACCATCTCTGCAAATTCTCTTCCTCTTTTAAATAGAACCACTGAATGAGAAGTGTAAGACTTCTTAACTCTCACAGAGTCACCATTTGTATTTTCCTCTCCATTTTTAAAAATTTCCCTGTTAGCAACACTACCACTTTAAACTGTGGAACTCTACATGCCTTTGCCACTGTCCTCCTCCAGGTGCTCATCAGGATACTTTGAAATTTCACCACCTTTTCATAAAAACACTATGATATACAAATGTTTTATGAGTGCTTGATTTATTTCTTTATTTTATGCAAAAACATAGCTCCCCCTCCCCCATTTTGGTCTTTTAAAAAATCATAAAGAAAACATTTGCTAAGTGATAATCATGACCCAAAATATAGGTATAGTCCTTCCATACTATTGTTGAGTGGGGAACTGCAATGGAAACTGGGGAGAGAGAAGAGGTTAGTATTTACACTGTATAGATTATTTGGCTCCAGAGCACCCAAGAACAAATTAGATATAATGTCCCTGAGACAACTAAATGACAACCTTCATTTGTTGGTGTTTTCTCAGTTTGGAGTTGGCTTTTGTACAATTGGCTATAGCATCATGATAAATTTTTTTAAAAAACAGGGTTAAAATATTAAAAGAAACTATGCAAAGATATTAAATCTGAAAAAGGATAAAACTTCTTTATCATTAATTATGAAATTAAAGGAGTTACAGATAATAGAAACAGGCCAAGGAAATGAGATATAGCTCTGTTTTATAAGTGCAAACAAGAACAATGTCAGGAAGAGTGTCGAATCCGTTCAGGGTTTTTCAAAGTTACCTGAAGTGGCTAAGGCTGGGCATCCCATGTTTAGAAGGTTCTAGGAGATTTTGATCTCCCAGGTTAGATAGCCACAATAAAAGACTGAAGTGCCAAGCTTCTGGCTATTCAGCCTTAGGCAGCATCTTTATTTAAGACCTCAAGAAGATGTTTGAACAGGGAGAGGATAATGGAAAAAAAATATCCTGAAATTCTTAGTCAGACTGGTCAGAAGTTAGGTAACCCGCTGACTCTTACAGCCTTGGACAAGGCTGCATCTTCTTTTTTTGAGGCCATTAGGACTTCCCTGAAGAACTTCAGAAGGTCATGTGGAAGAAGGTTGGGTAGAGGCCTATAAAGAATGGTCTTTTGGAATAAATGTCAGTATGTTCTTTCAATACACAGGAAAGAAAGTTCCAGGTCATGCTTCACTGCAGGCTTTTATTACTCTATTTTTTATTAAAAAAAAAAAAAAGCTGAAGATAACAAACTTCATCACTTTTCAGAGGCATCATTCACAAAACGTGATGATTTAAAGCTACTTGAAAAAATATTTATAATATGTACAAATAATTAGTTAAAGGAAATCTTGCCTCACTGCATAGAATTAATATTTATTTGAGTAATTTTATGTTAAATGAAATGTAGCATGATTTCATTTCAAATATTCTTTCTGGCCTAAGGATGAGTAGTGGCTTTCCCCATAAAATTAATGGATGTGGGATTTCAGATTTATTAAATTTTACATTTTAAAAAATTCCTAAGAAAATTAGTATGGCAAGACATACTAATGAGGTCTGTACAACATATAGGAGGAAATTGATCTCTGCTTTTAATTTCCACACTAGGTCATAAACAAACCATTTTGTGGTAGACACAGAAAATACAGGGTGTAGCTAAAGGTTTTCACTATCATAAAAAAAAACTTCATTGTGAAATCAACAAGATATCTGTTAAGTTTTATGAAAAGGGTGCAATTTTTCCCCTCCCTTTGATTCATTGCCTGGCTAGTGCATAAGAATGATAGCTAAGCAGAATCTTTTTTTAAAAAAAGACATTTTACTTTATTTTATTTATTTCTCCCCACCCCCTTGTTATTTTTCACTTGCTGTGTCTGTTCGTCTTCCTTGTTTCTTTAGGAGGCACCAGGAACCGAACCCGGGACCTAATGATGTGGGAGGGAGGTGCCTAATCGCTTGAGCCACCTCTGCTCCCTGCTTTGTTGTGTTTCTCATTCTGGTTTTCCTCCCCACATCTCTTGTTGCATCATCTTGTTGCATCAGCTTGCCACACCTGCCCATCACGCCAGCTCACTGTCTTCTTTAGGAGACACCAGGATCCAAACCAGCAACCTTCCATGTGGTAGGTGGGAGCCCAGTCACCTGAACTACATCTGCTTCCCACTAAGCAGAATCTTAACGGGAAGATGTTCCATTTCAAATAGGCTTACGCAAAGTAGCAATTTTAGGATAAATTTACAGGAATAGCATTGATGGGAAAAATGATATATGAAAGATTAAGGCTTTTGTTATACATGTCCAAGATGCCCTCTATGCCTTTGTTTCAGTTTTGATTCCCATCTACAATGTGAGAGGTTACTGGTTTCTACACACAATATAAACAAAAAAACCATTTTTTTGGAAACTTTTAATACAATACTTAGTTACTCTCTTTATTCTTTTGTTTCTGTTTGATATTTTTATATTAGTTATAATATTTTGTTTCATCGTATTTAAAATAGTGAAAATAATCCATACTACAAAGTGGAGAAAATGAGGATAGTTCTCTTGCAGTCATCCCATTACATTCTCCTTTTGGCCTATTAATGGTTCCCCACTCCATTTAAAAATAAATAAATAAATAAAAATTAAAAACATAGCTTTACAAAGAACTTCATCCTGGTATCTTAGATAGTCAAATGGCATTTTCCCCCAAGGCCATAAACCCTAATATACAAATGGCATCTTTGATTTTCTACACAAATTGTTTACTGACAGCACATCATTCTGTACTTATGTAAGAAACTATAGTCTTTAAAATCTTGGTCTCCCATATATTTAACTACTAGATTTGAAAAGCCAACCATTGAACTGTCTGCTCTGAGATAGAAGGAGATGTCATATCATAGGGTCTTCTTAGAGATGGATTTATCAAATAACATCCTTGGTCTTTCTCTACAAAGACTTTTCTAGGTATTACCATTACCCATAGGCTCAAAATGAGAAAAGCTATCTAAGCTATGTTACTTACTTAGTGATTGCAGTCAGATGATGGTAACAGAAGCCCAAAATATCAGGATTAAACACCATGCAAGCTTATTTTCTCCTACTTAATTCCAAAGATAGGAAGTTCAGGGCTCTTACAAAGGCTATGTGATGCCATCAATATCATCACTTTTATGCACTGCCATACTTTTCATGGTGCTGAGATGATTCATGACACTTCAATAAGCTATTGTGTTCGAGGCAGGAAGGAGAAAGTGGAGAAGCAAGAAAAGGTGGCATCTATATCGGGAAATCAAAATCTTTGCCACAGAAGCCACCTTGTTACATCTCATCACCTCCCCAAATGCAAAGGGCCTTGGTAATTAATATATTTTAGCTGATTACGTGGTCACATCTAACATACAGCGTTTCTATTAGTAAGGTGAAAGGGCAGAAAAGATACTGGGAAAACTCACTACCAAAAAAGCCAAGGAGAAACAAAATTTTAAAAAATAAACAAACAAAACAAGAAAAAAGTGCAAAAAGATATTTTTTTAAAAGTTTAAAAAGGCAAAACAAAAAGCCAAGGAGAGAGAGTATTTCAAAATGCAGGGCATTTCTAACTGTGCCAAGGACAGCTGAAAGTTCAAGTAAGATAAAATTGAGAAACATCCATTAATTCTAACAACAAAAATGTTATTAGTGACCGTGGCAAGGGAATGTTCAGTGAGTGATATGACAGAAGTCAAAAGGAGTGAGTTAAGGACTAAGAGGTGAAAAAGTGGACACAATGACTCTTGAATAAACACAGAATTAAAAAATAATTATTTTGTAGACTACAAATGGGCTTGAGGGAATATTTGGGGATGATGGAAATGTTTCTGGATTGTGCTGCTGTTTGTATATGTCTATAAATTCATTTTAAATAATCAGTGAATTTTATATTTAACAATGCATAAAGTTTATGGTATGTAAATTATGCCTCGATAAAGTTGAAAAGAAAATAACGACCATCACCTTTATAGAAATTTGGCTGTGAAGGAAATGAGAAAGATGTAGCCAAATCCAAACACTTGATTTATTTTGTTTTGTTTTGTTTTGGCTGTTTTTATTGGAAACTAGGTTATTTTTGAAGAAATGAGCATCTTGTTTCTCTTTATCAGGGAATTTAAAAAAGAGAAATATAAAGCACAGTACAATAAAAAAATTACAAAATTATGTGAGATAAAATATTAAAAACCCTCCCCTACTTGGTCTGCTACTTCTACTTCCCAAAAGTCAATACATTTATCATCTGGATATGTATCTTTCTAGAATTCTGGTTAAAATAAGCATATTCAAGGGTAGAACCAGATAAAATGGAAACTAAAGCTTATATAATTTGCAGGCTTTATTTTTTAAAAAAGATTACACAATTATACATTTAGAATTAGGTTGAAAAGTATATGTCTTTTAGAATGAGAAGAGGAATCACAACAAATTGCTGGAGTTTTTACAATTTAGCTTCAACCTTTCCGAGCTCTCGTTATGTAATTTTCTAAAACTCCTTATAGAGAAATTCTTCCTTTCCAAACTGGTTCCCAGAACACACTACAACTCTGAACACTCCTGAAAACCCAGGGACCTGTGCAAAGGAGAGGCCCTTAAGCTTAAGCTTCACTACTCTCACAGAAAATCAGCCACTGGGTATATGCAATGTGTGTAGCCCTTGTAAAGAGCTTAGTTGTGCAATAAATACAGTTCCTGTCATTTTTTTCTCACCCACTTAATTTTTATTTAAGATCCCCATTTTTCTCAGTCAGTTGTATCTTTACCCTTTTTCTTGAAGGTTTGGTCAGAGTTCCTAGGGAATTAATGGTGGTAAAGGGTTTGGAACAGATAATTTTTGGTAAGGCATTGAAGACCCAGGTGTCTAGGCCCACTGTGTAGCCACCTTGTCCTGAGAGTCTTTCTCCCTTCTCAGATGCTGGCCCTTCTCTCTGGAATACTCCAATATGTAGACTCTTGTCTACAAGGTTACCTCCAAAGTAGTTTGTACAGGTTGTTTATGGCAAACATATATGCTTGATAGGTTGATAGCAAACCAGAAATGGTTATTCTACACTTTGAATATCACTCTACTGTCTTCACCTCACCCTGTTTTAGTTTGCTAAAGGCTGCCAATGCAAAAATACCAGAAATGGGTTGGCTTTTATAATGGGAATTTATTAGGGTAAAAGTTTACAGTTCTGAGGATGTGAAAATGTCCAAATCAAGATATCACCAGAGATACTGTCTCACCAAAGGTCAGCTGCTGGCAGATCCTGGACTCCTGCCACTTGGCAAAGCAAAATGGCAGCTGGACTCTGCTTTCTCCTCCAGGCTCACTTTCTCCCCGAGCTCAGCTGTGGACCATCAGGCATATGCCTCATCTCTCTCAGGCTATGTCTTTTCAGGTTTGGGCTGCTTCGCTGATTCCAGCCTCTATCCTCTCTCTCAGCCACTCGGAGTTCCTCTGTCTTTGTGCAGCTGCAGGTGATCCTAGTCCTCTCTCACATGGCAGGGTAAAATGGCAGCACTCTTTCTCTGTGTTCTGTTTATGTAAGACTCTGGTAAAAGGATTAGGACCTACCTGGATCCCACAATCTAATCAAAGGCCATTAACTAAAGTGATCTAATCAAAGGTTATCTAATCAAAAGGTCTTTTAACTGAATCTAACCAAAAGGTCCACACAAAATAGGTTTACATGCACAGCAATCGGCTAGCTTAAGAACATAATTTTCTGGGGTCCACAAAAGATTCAAACCAGGACACCTCCAAAATTTGGGAAATATTTTGTGACATACAGACAATCAAGAGAATGAGGAAATACTGCTCCTTCTTGTGATTTTCTTCCTGTTTTAGTTTCCAGTGCCACGCAAGCAAATACCATGCAATGATTCAGCTTAAACAATGGGAATTTATCTCCTCACAGTTTTGAGCCTAAGAGAAAGTTCAAATCAAGGTATCATCAAGGTGGTGTTTTCTCCCCAAAGACTGTGGCAATCTGGGATTGGCTGCCTGCGATCCTTGGTCCTTAGCTTGTCACATGGCAAGGCGCATGGCGGCATCTCATGGTCTCTCTTCTCCTCTGGGTACCAGTAATGTTCAGCTTCTGGCTGCTCCCTCTGTGGCTCTTTTCCTCTGTCTGCATTTCATTCCACTTATAAAGGACTCCAGTAATAGGATTAAGATACATCCTGATTGGGTTGGGCCACACCTTAACTGATGTAACCTCATCAAAAGGCCATACTTACAATTGATTCACACCCACAGGGATTGATTACGTTTAAGAACATGTTTTTCTGGGATACATACAACTCCAAACCACCACACTTCCCTTTTTGTCAATGCTCAGAATGTTCTCTACCTAAAGATTTTAGATTTTAGGTGTCTAAATCCAGAAGAAACTTGAAGTCTATTTTCTGCTTTCTCATCCCTCCCCTGAAGCAGTGAGCTTAAGTAATTGAATATGGTGGCTAGGGGGAGAGAGTGGTGAAGGAAGTAGTATATACTTATGCAGGAAATAATTAGTTAAAATTTAATAAATAACTTGATATATGTTATCTGACATAGAAAAGATTTCGTCAATTATAATTAAATTATAATTAATCAATTTCATCAATTATAATTGATTTAATAACAGCTTTTCAGGATAGAATTATTATATTAAATATATGCAATTGAGTTTTTAAAATTTTAATACATTAATCTATATAATAATTTACCAATTTATTTTTCAACATCACAATCAAAGCTTGACTATTAGCTGACTTCACAGGGAGAATATAAAGATTACACTGTGTGACTTTTGGCCCCCAGAAGTTAATTCATTGTATTACCCTTTTGTTATGTATTAATTGGGCACCTATACACAATATAATGTCAAGTTCAGGTAAATGCTATGGAAAAAAATAAGGCAGTTGTGTAGGCTTAGAGAATGATGGGGTAGTCAAGGAATGGTCTGTTTGAGGAAATCCGAAAACCAGATGAATTTCTGGAGGAAGAGTTTCCTGATAGAAGGAACAGCAAGTGACAAATGAAGAGCAACAAAGGTAGCCCTACTGGGAAGAGGTAATACAGGCAAATGTGATAGGAGATGCATTTGAAAAGGGCTCCAGGAACCAGATTATGTAGCCGTGGACAGCCTTGGAGTCCTGGATAAGAGCTTTGGATTTTATTCACAGTAAGTGTGATGGCCCAGCGAGGGCTTTTGTTGCTTAGCTTTGCTTCTTTTAATTAGAGAGTGTCATGTTTTTCATAAACAGTGCACCGTGTCAGTATATTTAGGACTGACAGCTTAATTTAAAACATACATACTGAAGTATAACCAGGTCTCATTTGCATTCTAAATTTAAGAAAAATAGAACCAAATATTAATAAAAATATATACTTTTATTCTTGGAATTAACATTTTTTAGCACATGAATTGGTCACACACATATTTTTAGCTTAGAATGTTCCGTGCTCTATATCAAGCAAATGGACAATAATTCTCTCACCTTTAATCACATTGCCTGGCAAATAACAGGCATGTCCTGGGAAAAATGTAATAAAAAACCCTTTTATAAAAAACTTATTTTGAAAACAGAACTGTGTTGGTGACATAGAAAAATGTTTGTGAAGATCTTTCATGGGGAAATTGCAAATTCAACTGTAAAGAGGCTACCAAGTTAAATAACTGAACTGGAGTGATGATCAGAATACCAGACAATATTTTTTTGCATAACTAAGTGGTGGTGTTCAAACAACAACAACTATGTCACAACTTACTCTTCTAACAGGCCACTTAAAGTTACTTTTACATCAACTATAAGTATCCCAGTCAACCTCCTGGAATGTGTCCTAAGGAAATATCAGAGATGTGGAGAAAGATTTATATTCAAAGATATTCATCCAAGCACAGTAACGGAAAATCTGACAATATCTAAATATCCAATAATAAGGCAATAACCAATACATCATGTTTTTTGTATCATGAAATGGTACCAAACTAGTGTAAGTTCAATAATACCAATACTATAACTATAAAATGAAAGAATGAAATCTTCTCTGTGGTTTTTGTTTTCCCATTTGGCTATACCAAGCTGTCATGTATGATTCTTCAAGAAGTTCATCTTTTAATATGGCAAGACCAACTTTTGCCTTTTCTGAATTTTACCATTATTAATCTTAATTTTGGGGATACAAACACTACTAATTGATTTACTTTACTCAGGGTGTTTTGAGATACTTCCTAGGTTATATTTATCTCCATGTATTTTATCTTATCTTAAAAATTAGAAAGCTGAGTAAGCAATCACAAGGACTTCTTGAAGCTGTTAAAGCTAAATATATTATATGTCTTGTCTTTCCCTCTAAATTCATTTATTCACATTACCAAGGAGCATGTCAAGGCCACATATTTCTAAGTCTACTTTGTTCTGATAAACAATTTTCTTTCAAAATCTCATTTGTCAAAGGAGGAGGTCTCATTTGTTACCATTTTATGTTACCTATTTTTTTTCTAATTTTTTTCAGTTGTCCAGTTTTATATTGAAGATGTGAGTGCCATGACAATTTCTGAATGTATTGTTTTACTTCTGTCAGTTCATTTCTAATCTCATTTTATCTTCCTCTCCTTGTTGTAAGTTAAAAGAATCGCCAAACATTAGTTTCAGAAACCATCACTTTACACTCAAGCATTTATAGATTTATAATGTAATGATAATTTACAGTTATAAATTTATAATTTTCTTTATTACAGAATGCAAATGTATATACTTTATTGGATAGTATGCATGAATGGTAACAAAATTTGTGACCTTAAAAACACAAATGATAAATTACAATTTTTCTTTCTCTGAAATGAATTCTAAATTGAAAATTCAAAATCTGTGTAAACTGTAAATGTTATTGCTAAGTTGTCCTATACTAATACAATATGTCCTGAAATTAAACCTTAAAATGATAAAATCCATAGACTAGAGAGGTATAATATTTTAGAAGCAGTATCTATGAGACGTGTACTAAGAAAGAAAACAGAGCAATGAGACAAATTAACATGATAACTTTACTTCTTTTTCATAGTTTGGGCAGAACTTCAGAGAAATAAGGGCAAGGAAAGATGTAAGATCACAGCCCTATAGATATTTCTACTGTAAACATATTCCTGGTCAACTATAATTAGGCATCTGCACCAGAAAGAAGTAAAAAAGACTCTTAACAGAATATTTCCTATGTGATATATAATTTGGTCAACAACTGCCTAAATGACAATGCGAGGCTGTATTGTTGTAATGGCTAAGCACACAGCCTTTGAAGCCAGCCTTCTTTAGTTCAAATCCTGTTTTTGCTATTCACTAGTCACTTGACCTCTCTTTGCCTCAGTTTCTCCTCTCTAAAATGGGGATGACAATAATAAAATCCATCTCATAGGATTCACTCAATATTAGAGCTACTAATAATGTGTGAAACACTGAGAACTCTAGCAGACAATTATAACGTGTTCATCAAATATCTGCCATTATTATGATGATGCCTCTTTTTGTTACCCATTCCTTTTTCTCTTGCTTCAGGAGCATTATCTAGGACTCATGGTGTGCTGGTGAGAATTTCAGAAAACAAACAAACTAAGAAAAAAGAACAAAATAAACACCCGCAACCAGCCTTTAGATGGCATTCCGACATTTGCAAATTATTCTTACCATCTAATTCCAAAACTATTTAGGCAAAAGACTGGCATTTTTCTCATGCTGCTTTTGTTTTCTCTTGTTTTAAAAGCTAATTTTGTGTAAATCCCATCAGAATGAAGATGGAAGAATATAGTTTTGGTTAAACTAGAAAAACGCTAAAATGCTTGAATGTCTCCTTTTCCATTCATCATCCAAAAGTAACATGTCATGAGACCCCTTTATTCAATGTTCTTGAATGTTCTCCAGTCCTTTTTACATATTCTAAATTCAAAGTGCCAGAGATTATTTTAATAAAGGTGTACCTATAACTGACAAACCATTTTATTTTCTGTTACTAAAGGTTCTTGGGACCACAAATGTGCAATAATTTCTTATTTTATCTATTAATATGTCATACCAACATAGATGATTTGTCTGGAGAGCTTTACTCAAAAATATTTTCTGAAAAAGGTGCAATGCTATTCCATCTGACACGATGGAAAGGGAACATCTGTCACATCAACTAGCTTTTTACACTATGTTTGTACACATCCCTATGGAGTTTTTATGCTGGTGTTTAAAGTTTTCTGAAAAATTGTAATGCATATTGAAAGATAATGTATTAAAAAATGTAGTATAATTGGATCCCAATAAACTTAGTTGCATTTTTTCATGTGTGTTAATGTTTGTTTTTCTCTCTGACCAAGTTTTCACAATTGCCCGTTTCCTACCCTCTGCTTTGTCTTGACCAAACTTTAGTCAGGCTTCTCTCCTCCCTACAGGTCTCTGAACTCTTCTTGCCCCGAAGCTTGAACAAGCATTAAAAAGTGGAAATGCCCGCTTATCAGCTTATCCTGAGAATCCACTGATCATGGGGAGACACTTTTTCTGTCATTTTTCCTCATTTGCCCAACTTCCCTTTACTTACTGCTTACTGCTTCCTATGAAAGAAAAGCCTTTTTCTGTTTGATTTTGATATGCTTGTAGATTTCTGAGATCAGAACATTTTCCTTGTTCCTGTAGTCTTTCTACAGGGGATTTCTCTATTCTCCATAGTCTTTCATCTTACTAAAAATCTCTCCTTATCTAATTACGGGTTTGTTTTTATTTGGCAACTCTAATTATAAAGCTAATACAAAATCATGGTAAAATGTTTGAACATTGCAGGCACAATTAGGAAAAAGACAATCTTAAACTAAAAATCACCTTACACAGAAAGCAACATATTGGTAATAAATTTATTTATAAATTAGCATTCTTTGGGTTCATAGGATACATATAGGCACTTTTTCTTGTTCTAAAAAACCTTAATATTTTTCCTTGAACATTTCTGGGCAATTCATTATGTTTAGAAAACTTGATTATAAGGATTTCATAATAATTTATCATCTAGATTTTATTGGGACTCCAACCTTGTATGTCTTCCCGTATTTCCTCGACCATCTCCTTTCACCTTTTTGACTGGTGGCCAACCCATTCCAAGTCATGCCTCCCCTGGCCACCAAAGTTCCCCAGAGGTCTCTAGTATGCAGATTACTCCCAGGACTGGCTCTTGTTCCAGGGGAGTCTCAAGTGCTAAGTGAACATGCCTCCTGAATGATATGCTCTGTCTTGTTGTGGCTCATTTTGAGGCAGTAGCAAATGCAGCAATGAATTGCTTCACAATGCTTTGAACATTAACTTATTTCCTTTTTCTCCTCACCCTCACTGCACTGGACTGGCACCTCCCAAGTGAAATTTAAGCAACTTAATCCTTGCTTCAGGTTTTGTTTTCTTGAGAAAGTAGATTTTTCTTAGTTTATTTAAACATTTTTCTTTCCCTGCTTGGGGAGTTTGTTCTCATTGTTTTGCTGTTATGTATTGTATAATAATATACTGGCCATTTTCTGCCTAAGTCTCTGACTGCATTTCTTTGTATTTCACAGGACAGATGAAAAATACCTTTGTTAAGGATCTTAAATATTCATTGCAAATGAGTTTTCAGAAAGGTTATGCTTACATATAACCTTACAAGAAGTGAAAAGGATACCCATTGCCAAAAATATGTTTATAAGTTTAAAATTTGTCAATCTGATGATCCTAAATGTCATCTTTCAAAAATTTGTGTGTTTTACTGAGATTGAATGTTTTTTCATGTATTAACTATTTATCCATGGTATTTTATAAATTGTCAGTTCATGTATGTTCCAATTATTTATATGAATGTCAGTTTTTGTTGCTATAACATGTGTTCTTTACTAGTGATAGTACCTTTAGTCATTTTGATAAAAATGTATTTTACACTTTTATATTTGTTCTCTAGTTTTGTTTATGGTATTTTTAACAAAACAAACAAGTTTGACAATATTTACCAATCTGTCACCTACCACTGCCTTCATGCATTGAAAATCTTTCCCCACATAAAAAATATATAAATATTCACGTTTCATGAGAAATGCCTCTATAAATTTTCTAAATAGTCTAACAATCTTTACTTACGAATATATCCTCCCTCTACAGCTCTTTTATGTTCTAAACCAAACACTTTCCTTTTGTTCTAATCGTCCATACAGTTTTAATTACGATATTTTTGATATATCACTAGTAAGTTAAAACCTTATTAATCTGTTTTAATATGAAGATAATATATGAATATATTTTTAAAAAATCAAATACCACAGAAGCAACTAAAATAAAAATATTAAAGTCTCTTCTTTTCTTTTACACACCACACCCACCCACCGCCATACCCACAACCCCACACACATTTTAGAGTCATCCACAGTAATGATTTTGGAGTTGAGTTCTTACAGTAATTACAATTATTATTTTAACATAAATAGTTTTATTTAAGTGTAAAATTTATACAGACTCTATTTTTCTCCTCCCTAGAAAAGAAGAGAAATGGCTTACATTTATATTACCTCCCCACCTTTCTTTACATTATGTTTTTTAGTTCTTCTGGCGGTTGATTTTTAAAATTTAACAGTATACTTGAACTTGCATTTCTTGACATCTCACTTCTAGAAAATAATTCCCTGCTAGTAAAAGATGAAATTAAAACTAACATGTTTCCTTCTTTACACTTCTCTTTCCCATGATACTTCCCCAATTCCCCACCACCCACCCCCAAGATGGCTCCCTCATCTGTTTGCTTGCTGTTTTTGCTTGTTGTTTTGAGCTCGTTGTCTGCTCATTATTTTGCGTGTGTGTTTTTTTTGTTGTTGTTGTTCATTGTTGTTTCTTTTTCTTTAGGAGGCACCAGGAAACCAACCCGGGACCTCCCATGTAGGAGGCAGCGCACAAATGCTTGAGCCACATCTGCTCCCTACTCATTTTGGATGTTTTGCTCATTGTCTTTGCTTGTTTTCTGCTTGTTGTTTTTGCTTGACATCTGCTCATTGTTTGTCTGTCTTCTTTAGGAGGCACTGGGAACTGAACCCGGGACCTCCCATGTGGGAAGTGGGAGCCCAACTGCTTTAGTCCAATCCACTCCCCCCAATTTTTGTTAGTCATGTATTTATGATGTCACATTTATAACATCTACACTCTCTACTCTATGATTTTTAAAGTCTTTTGCTATATATTGTTATTAAACTATGAAAAGCAATAAACAACACTTTCCATACAATTATCCAAATAATGTTTTCTCATAGAATGTTTATTTAGACCTTGAATCATTAATATTTTGCTGCTAAAAGGAATAAATATTATCAACAAACAATGGATTCTTTTAACTTATTTTTATCTTTCTTTAATTTATAAATTATGCTCTGAGACCAATGTTTCTTATATTCCACATTGCCATCTTTATTACATAACTTTATTTTGTTGAAATTTCTTTTGAGCAATATTTTCATGGGTGTTAGATTTCTCTGTTCTTGAATGTCCGAAAATATGTTTATTAAACATTCATGGTTGATTAACAATATGACAGTATAAAATTCCAGTTTCAAAATATTCATTTTTATTAGAAGTTTAAGTATTTTCTTTAGCTTTTTTTTTTGTTTCATTTTTTTCTTCTGTTTTCTTTGAATAGCTTATGTTTCTGAGAAGTTGCATCCCTGTGATTCTCCTTTCTTTGTAAGTAAACTTTTATTTCCTTTCTATAAGATCTGTAGGATTTTTATTTTTTACCTTGTTGATGAAATTTTGCTAAGTATGGGTCTTATTTTATTCATCCTTCCAGGTAGTTAATGGATCCTTTAAATTTAAAAATTTAACTTTCCTTAGTTTAAGGATTTTTTAAATTTTAGTTGATTATTTTCTTCTCTTTCTGGGATTACCTAAATTTGTACAACATGTCATACTTTTCTTTGACTTTATCTCAATTATTCTAAGAGATTTGCTAGATCTACAATTCAGTCATATGATGTGTATGTTTTATAATTGTCAGTTTATTGAATTTTAAATTTCAAATAATGTATTCTACATCTCAGATCTATTTTGTTGCATAACAGATTATTCTTGTTTTGTGGAAGCAATATTCATCTCAGTTGTCTCTTAAGATCTGAATTGGCTTTAATTTATTTCTCTTCTTTGAACTTTTTCCCTGAAATATTTTTTCAGTCTCTTAATTCTGTTATTCTGTTTGTTCTTCTTTGTCCATCTTTGTGGTGCTTTGGAACTATATGTACCCCAGAAAATCATGTTCTTAAAGCTAATCCATTCCTGTGTGTGTAAACCCCATTGCAAGTAAGGCCTTCTGATTAGACTACTTCAGTTAAGGCATGGCCCATGGGTCTTAATCCTCTTACTTGATTCCTTTATAAATGGGATGAATACAGAGAGAGAGAGAGAAAGCCAAGGAAGCAAAAAACCGAAAGCAACGAAACCCAGAAGAGAAGGAAGAGACCAGCAGTCATTGCCTTGTGCCTTGCTGTATGACAGAGGAGTCCAGGATCACCAGCAGCTGGTCTTCGGAGAGAAAGCATCACCTGATGATGCCTTGGTTTGGACATTTTTCTCAAGCTCACAGCTCTAAGCTTGTAAGGTAATAAATTCCCACTGTTAAAAGCCAACCCATTTTATGGTATCTGCTTTTGGCATCTTAACAAACTAAGCCAATCTCCTTCACGCTTTGTGATTTCCTCAAATATCTGGTGATATGTGTTGGTATATTAATATTCATAAATGAGGTACATTTTTTATATTGGTACATAGCATGGTGGGTTCTACAATGGTGTGGGTGTGTTTCACCACTAGGACTCTCCTATAATTAAGGTTAATCCCTGATTCTGTGTGAATAAACCAGTTATAATCTGTGGCAGGTATTGTCATTTTTGTGGATGGTGAGCAGGCAAGCTGGCATGACCCAAGCCTTCATGACTGCCGAAGCAAAGAGAGTTTTACTCTGGGAATCAAAATCGCTAATATCGCTAATCGCTCTCCTTTTCGTCCAGTATTTTTCTCTTTTATCTCTTGAGGATTGTCTCAACTTCAGCTCTAATTGCTTTTCAAGCCACATTACCTTTACTATTAGCCCTGTCCTAGCACAGATTATTTTAGTGAGAGAAAGATCTTGGGCTTCCATCTGAGGGCAGAATATTCTGGCATTGTAGCCAGCTGTTCTGTTTATGGGCTGGAGACAGAGGGCCACAAATATCCCAAGTATTCTTAATAAAGTCCATAAAAATAATTATCTTGACAGCCAACCCATAGCTCACTTTGACTCTTTATGTTTGTTGACTCTCAGCTTACTCATCCCCAGGGCTTCCTTGGGAAGATCTGCTTACTTCTGGTGTTAAGTTTTGGCTCTTCTGCATGTGCTATCAATCCGAACCCATCGATTTTCTATCTAACAATAACCCTCTTTTTGCAGCTAGGCAATTTTCTTAATTGACAATTGTATTATGGTGTCAATTATTTACATATGCACATATACTCACCAATACACTGTCTGTGATTTAAAGTGGACTTAAAGATGACAGGCAGAGTTGCTTGGTTTAGCACCTGGAATTGGAAATAGATATGCATTTTCAAATTTCATATCCCCATGCTTCTCTTTCTCAAAATATTCTTGGCTTTAATCATTCACTTCTCTTCTAGTTAGAGACTTTTAACACCCTCCCTCCAAAACATCCCATTGGGAATGTGAATAAATTTGCAATAAACCCACTCATTAAATTAAGAAGAATTACAATCTCTAAAATATGATTCCTTAATCCAAAAACCCTGACATGAGTCTCTCTTGACAAGACTTTAGATCTCAGAGTAAAATTGTGTAGATATTTTATGAAGTTTAAACTCATTTTATATTATTATTCTGAAGTATTACTTACTTTTCGTTAATTGTTATGGGTGGATATACTTTTCATTATAGTTTGACATTATTTTTGCTAATATATAGAAGTATTGTTAATAACAATTCTGTGCTCTCAATAATAAAATGCATTTTAAGTTCATTATTTTTTCAGTTGATTCTCCTAGTTTTTATTTAGACAATAAAATCATTTGCAAATAATGTTAATTTTCTTTATTGCTTTCCAATAGCTATACCACTTTTTTGTTTTCCCACGCTATTCCATAGGCCAGTGCTAGCAGAACAATAATATGAAACATGATAGCATTATCATCCTTGTCTAATTTCAGGATTAAATGCAAATTCAGTGTTTTGCAATATGGATATTACAAAGGTATTTTTATCATCTTATATAATTACCCTTATATTTTTTCTTTATTAATTTTAAGTAAATGTTAATATTTCCCTTTATCAAATGCCTCTTTGGTATATTGTTTCATTTCTGTATTTTTAAATCTTCCCTCACTACCTTGAACTCCTATTTGTAGTCTGGGTATCTTCCAGCCTTCCATAAATTTGAGGATATGATGTTACATTAGAAAAAAATCACATTTTAGCTATAGACTCTTTTGAATATATCATTTTGTTTATTGGCCAATTTTCTCTAAGTGCCATTTAGTACTTTTCTTCTGCTCACCTCTGTATCTTAATGCATGTGAGTCACACAAGTACATAGCCCAAGCTCCCTTACCAATTAGATTCTGACTGAGCTCTGCCAATCGGAGCCACTGGCAGGCCATTCTAGGGTGTAAAGAGATTCCAACATCTATTTCCTGCCTCTCTGCTTCAGATCGCCTTCTTGGCCTTGGCTGCATCTCTTTTGTGGTCCCAGCTTCCAGCAGCACCCCTTCTTCCCTTAGGTCTCAGCAACTACTAGAAGGCTCTTATTCCTGTTCACTGGTAAAACCATCTCCTATTCTTGCCCCACTAAGCACTGATGTTTGCTGCACAGTCCTCTGTTTGCCCTTTCAGTTTTCCCAAAACTTTTTGAACACAATATTCCCAATATTAAGATCTCGCTATTTAACTTCCTAGCTTAAATTCACTTTTCCTGCCTGGTACCTGACTAATATATATATATTAAAATTGTTATTTCATAATCAGGCACACAGGTGATGGGGCAGAAATCATCTCAAAGCCATAAGTATAAGAAAAACTAATTTGTAGGCTGAAAGTAAAGACATTAACATTTCCTTCTGCTCCTCTTTATATCTAATAACTCCATCGTACAACCAAAAAAAAAAAAAAAAACCACTTTAATATCTAGTAAATGAAATATCAGTATAAAAAGGGAGATTTACCAGCTCAAATATATTGATTTCTGAACTTTAATTCACAGCCTAGATGTATAAAGCTGATTACCTCACATACACCAGCAAAATCACTGAGTTTAATTCTATTTATATTTGATAAATACATTTAATGATACCAAAAACTAAAAGAACATTTTATGAGGCCATGAGTATTAGAAAAGCTTTCCAACTTGAAAAGTGTATTTTCATCAAAAGGCCTCAATATATATAAATAAACACAGAAGAACTATCATATGATA
Organism: Tolypeutes matacus; assembly: GCA_026826555.1. NCBI lineage: Eukaryota > Metazoa > Chordata > Mammalia > Cingulata > Chlamyphoridae > Tolypeutes > Tolypeutes matacus. The sequence goes on from JAKSZT010054121.1 coordinate 448,836, forward strand.
AAAGAGGAAAAATTTTCAACCATATCATTTTTCCTCTTTTTGATATATGAACCTATTTTTTTAAAACATACTCTTCTTGGATTAGTCATTTTAATTTTTTAAAGAGCCCATTTTCATATTGTAGGGAGAAGGCAGGCTGACATTAACAAATGTGAGTATATTTTAAAATGAAATTCATTTGCCAATACTTTTGGAAGAATAATGAAAAGAAATTAATAAGTAAGAATACATGGCTAGCTAGAGTATCAGCATTTATCTAAGTGGATTAATTTTATTACTTTTCTTTTGTCTTTTGTGCCAATGTAAGAGTATAAATAATTTGGTTTTATATCCCTGTATTTATTGAAGTGGATTTGTTTTGAATCTGTGCTTTCCTTAAGATGTTGGCCTTTTATTTTCATTTAAATAATCAAAGCCTTTTGTTAATATATCTAACTTGTCTAGGCCCAAAGCTCATTAAAATTAATGAAAATTGTTCTTACAATATACTTATAAGCCCCTAAGTTGAAGTAATGCCATAAGTTACTTCATTTCAGAAAACTCACTTTTTTTTTTTTTTTTTTTTATTATGGGTAAAAATCAAAATTCTCACAATACATACAAACATTTGTAAAATGATATATAAATATATATGCATATATGTGTATTTGCTTACAAAAATGTTATTTTATATATATATATATACATATATTTTAAGAGGTGCTTAGATTACCTAAAATATTATACGGAACCCACTCGGATTCCCATGTTGCCCACCTCCCACACCTCCCACCACATCCAACACAAACATCTCCCATAGTGTGGCCCACCAACCTCAATGAACTTACACCTCCTGGAGCCTTGCCACCAACCATAGACCACAGTTCACACTGTAGACCACACTCTCTCCCACTCAGTTCTGAGTGGTGTGTGCTGATTTAAAATGGCCTACATCCATTGCCACAACAGTACTCAGGACAACCTCCAACTCCCAAAGAAACCCCTGTATTTCAACTGCTCATCCCCTCCCTACCCAAAAAACTGTCAAGTGGCCACTGGCTCCACCTCATTGTTATAATTTCTTGCATTGCAAGAATCACCATATGTGAGCAAGAGAATACCAATTGTTGAGAATTCAATTGTTGAGGTGACCTCACTTTTTTTTTTTTTTTTTTAGCCAAATGCAGGACCCAAAATAATTCCTCTTCTAGACCAGCCCCCTTATGGAAGGGACCCTAGCTGGGCCCGTGGAAATTAATCAAGCACGTCCCACTTTCCGGACTCCCCAGGTTAGCTGGAGCTCTGATGTTAGTCAGTGAGGAGTGCTAAAGAGGGCGGATTCCGCCCCTTCTGGCGCCGAGCTCCAGCGTCACCGGGCTGTACAGTAAATCAGTTTGAGTGCAGATTCGCGTCTGCTCTCAGCCTGGTGCTGCTTCAGGTCGGCTTATCTGCTCCCCAAAGCTATGGGGCGGTGCAGGCAGCCAGATTGATGTCTAAAAATATAAAATACCCTTCCCTGTCTTCCAACCGAACCCTCCCTTCTTTGGGAAGTGTCCCTTCCTCCTGGCTCCGCAGCGGCCCGGGTCTTATCCCTGGGTGGCTAGGGAAATCAGCTGCATTCCCCGACCAAAATCCCCCCTCCGGTTCACCGGGTGCTGACTAGCTCGTTTGCTCTGTTCACACAAGGTCCAAGGGGCGCCAGGCAGCCAGCTCCCCAGAAAATAAAACTTTTTCGCCCCCGCCCGCGGCTCCAAATGGCCGTTTTATTTTTTCTCCCTAACCGCGGGGCTCAGCCGCCTGTGCCAACCTCCACCGGCAGCCTCAAAACTCACGAATCTCCACCGTTCGGTCCACGCCGCCGATCCACGCAGATAGATGTCCCAAGCTTCTCACTCCACGCGTGCACAGCACAGACCCCCGGGCAGGACCCCGTCCCCAATCCGCCTTGCTCTGGGAGCTTGCAGTGTGTGCCCTCCTACACCAACGCCATCTTGCCGCCTCCAATCAGAAAACTCACTTTTACTTTAAGGTTCAATTTTGAGGGAATTAGAATTCATGATATTGTGTATAGTTATAAACTCAGTATCTAAAATTATGATTGCCAGTACATTTTTAAATGTGATAAGTGTGTAACTTTCCATACTGCATGAAGGGAAATAAAATCAGAAATATTTCAGAAACGTATCTGAAAGTTATTTTGAAGGTTTTAAGACTGTCCGAGAAAACAATTGCTGCATTTCTTCAATGCATTGTTCCTTCTTTCATGATTAAAATGAAAACAACATGTTTTATTACTTTCATATCCTTTTCCAAACATGTACATATAATTTTTGCCCATGGGTTCTATTTGAATCTGTTAGGGATTCTATGCATAAATGTGACCTTCACTAGTGGAGAAAACCTAGAAATGATGACAGCTTCCCTTGAGAAGCATAATGGAGGGGAAAAGGCGAAAGTAGCCATGGCATTGGCTTTTAGGCACATCCTTACCTGGGATGGAAGGAAAGACATACCCATTTCATAATGCTGTGCTATTGTCAATCAACCCTTTATCCTCCAGACTCTGAGAGCTTAATGCCATTGCCTATACCAGATCACTCACCACTATTTTGGAAATATCTCTTTTCTGAACCTTCTTTGCCATGGGACTGTGGCATCACTGAGAATAAGGACGATGTGTTCTATATCCTTATTCCATAGCATGGTGCCTGCCACATGATCGATATTTAATAAAAGCTTGTTAAATAAAGTGATCAAATGCTCAGCTGAAAAATGCAGCATGGTGCAAAATGCTCAGTATGTCAGTATTGTTGTTTTTTCCTAAATTGGTTGCAGCCTGATTTTCTAGAGGCAGACATGAATAACTGTACCCTCCCTTCCACTACTCCCACCCCAGCTGCCAAGCGTGTTTAAGCTTTTTGCTTATCATTTCTATTGAGTTATATATTGAAAGATTTTACATTTAAAAGGATTAATCTGGCAATAATATTATCTCTTTTCACAGCCTACGGAAACAGAAATGTACAGGCTATCAGAAACTGATGGAGAGATTTCTTACATGTTAGTGAATATATAATCCTTACTAAACTTGTACCCCATTTCCATATTTACTAGAGGAAGTTTCATACATAGTCTTTGCCCTTATAAATTTTACATGCAGAATTAGCCCAACTAGAGATGGAACACACACTCTTTTTCAACACTCGTGTGCCAAGATTATAGAAATCCCAATAAATTTTACTGAAGTGTTGGATTGCATAATCCAGAACTTCTGTCTCACTGACCACAGCTACGAAATCTGGACAAGGAAAAAAAAATAATGAACAGAAAGCTAACAAAATGATACAAAGCCAATATGTTGGGGAAGACAGAATTCCAAGGAGGTGAAAGTGTACCTTGATACAGTACTTGATGCCACCTTTTGCAGGTGGGTGAGAGGCCAAACAATGCTTGGGATAGGCTCAAAGGCTAGGTGCTCAAAAGATGAATCCCAGGCCCTATGAGGATGGAAAGGAGTCTTATAAACTACTCTTGATTTGGGATAGTCTTTGAGAGGCTGTACACTAGGAGTAAGTGTAAAGCAGAAAGAAACCAGCCCATGGGAAGCAAAAAGAAAGCAGCCCTTGTACACACTGAAGCCCAGTGTTTGTTTGCTAAAAGCTGCCCAAGCAATATGCCAGAAATGGGTTGGCTTTTATAACAGGAAATTATTAGTGTAAAAGCTTACAGTTCTGAAACTGTGAAAATGTCCAAATCAAGGCATCATCAGAGATGCTGTCTCACCAAAGGTCATCTGCTAGTGATCCTGGACTCCTGCCAAATGGCAAGGCAAAATGGCAGCCAGTCTATGCCTTCTCTTTCTCCCAGAGCTCAGCTGTGGGAGATCGGGCACATGGTTCTTCTCTCCCCTTTCCTCCTGGCTTTGTTGCTTCAGCTTTGGGCTGCTCTGCTGATTCCAGCCTCTGGTCTCTCTCTCAGCCTCTCGAGTTTCTCTGTTTTTCTGCAGCTGAAGGTGATCCTAGTCATCTCTCATATGGCAGGGTAAAATGGCATATCTCCTTCTCTTTGTGTCTCTGCTTTCAGTCCTCCATTTACATAATACTCCAATAAAAGCATTAGGGCTCACCCTTGATCCCACAATATAATCAAAGACCCTTTACTGAAGTAATCTAATCAAAAGGTCCCTTAACTGAATCTAAACAAAAGGTCCCACATTCAATAGGTATACATGCACAGGAATGGGTTAGCTTAAAAACATAATTTTCTGGGGTCCACAAAAAACTCAAACCAGGACACCCAGCTTCATGTCATCTAGGCCCTAGAAAATCTCAAACCCTGAAATTGAATTAGGTGATCTTGGATTGAGAGTGCCTCCAAACACTTGGCAGTAGGGGGGACAAAAAACCTCCCTGGAGGTTGTTATAAATCCATAAATCTAGGCATCAATTTTATTGCCAGAACCAAATGAATTATATCTTTCAGTTCTAGAATTTCAGGTTGGTTATCTTGGTAATATGTATTGATTCTTTTTACACTTTCCTCTTTCTTGCTAAATATTTAAATTTCAGTACTTACATCCATGATCATGGTTAGCATAGCTAATTTACAGTCTATGTCTGGTAATTACAATATCTGTATTAATTGTGGGGTTGTTTCAATTGTCTTGTCTCCTCATTTGTTGGATTAATTTTGATTGTATACTGATCACTTGTTTGCCTTAAGAGGAAGAAAGAAGGAGAGACCAGACAGAGAATGCCTGCCATCTTGCTTCAACATGTGGCAACTGACTTTGGTGGGAAAGCAGCCTTGAGTTGGACTCTTTAGAGCCTTGTAACTGTAAGCTTTTACCCCAAATAAATGTCCTTTATGAAAGCCAAGAGATTTCTGATACTTTGCATCAGCACCCATTTGGCTGACTAATACACCATCTTAAAAACAGCTAATGGAGTGAGGGCTGGGGGGAGAGAATCACATTCAGAGAACTGCAGTTAAAAATGAAGTTACCTACTTAACAGCAACTATGAAAGCCAGAGGCCAATGGAATTATAGCTTCATTGTATTAAAATAAAACCACAAACATAGAATTATATATTCCATGAAAATATCCTTCAAAACATATCCTTCAGAACTTAACATGAATAAAGATATAGACTAACAAACAAAAATCGACACAACCTATTGTGGTGGTTTGAAGCTGTATGCACCTCAGAAAAACATGTTCTTAAATCTAATCCATTCCTGTGGGTGTAAACCCATTGTAAGCGGGGCCTTTTGGTGAGGCTATTTCAGTTAAGGTGAGATCCACCTCATTCAGGATGGGTCTTAAACCTCATACTGGAGTCCTTTATAAATGGAAAGAACACAGAGGGAAACAGAGAAAGCCTTGGAAGTAAGAAGCTGAAAGCAACGAAACCCAGAAGAGATGGGAGAGGCAAGCAGATGCTGCCATGTGCCTTGCCATGTGACAGAGGAACCAAGGATTGTTGGCCACCAGTCTTCGGGAAGAAAGCATTGCCTTGATGATGCCATGATCAGGACATTTCCTAGCCTCGAACTGCAAGATAATAAATTACCATTGCTTAAGCCAATCTACTGCACGGTATTTGCTTTGAGCAGCAAAGGAAATGAAAACACCCATCACTAAATATCTCACAACAAAATAATTACTATAGGGTGTTTCTAAGATTAAAAAAAGAAAAAGAAAGAAAAAGAAGAAGAAAAAGAGAAAATTCCTAGCTTTAAGGTTTGAGATGCAGGAAGGAATGAAGAGTGAACAAACTGTGACACGGTTAAATGTAAATTAATATAGACTGCATTAAACAAAAATAATATTAGCTGCCAGTGTTTAAAATGTAAAGAATTAAAATTCACAGAAATAATATAATTAAAGCCAAGAAGGGAGGTAATTGTAGTTAAAATAATCTACATTTCTAACATTTTTGAAAGAAGGGCAAAAGAATCAGCAAATATTAGACTTTGCTAAGTCGATGAGGCAAGTTTTAGTTTTTAGGGCAAAATGAATAGAAGAATTAAAGAATATAAAACTAAAAATCCATAGAGAGGGAAAAGGGAATAATCAAAATTACTTAACGCAAAAGAATGCAAGGAAGAAGAAATAAGAGCTCATAAAACAAGTATTTGCAATAAGAATGCAAATAATAATTTAGTATTTATAACCCTGAAAATATTAGTTTATTAAAGAAATTGAATTAATGCACCAATTAAAAGAAAATAAATTCATACTTGATTTTAAAAATCAGTTATATCCTATTTACAAGATAATTATCTGAAATAAAAGGATACAGAAAGGTTGAAAATGTATGTAAATACTAATGAAAATAAGTCTAGTATAGCTACATTTATATGCTTTTAAAGCAAATAAACAATATGAGATAAAAAGATTACTTCTGAAAGATTCAATTCCCTGGGAAGATATAACTATTCTAAACCATTATAACTCAAATCATATGGACATTAAATACATAGGCAAAAATTAACAAAATTGCAAGCAGGTATAGAAGAATCTACAATAATAGTGAGAGATTTTAATATACCTCCCTGCCTTGATAATCAAGTAGGTAAATACATAAAATACAAAAGATTTGAACAGTTTTAAAGAATTTGTTACAAAGGATATATATAAAAACTCTATCCAACAAATTCTTTACATGCATTTTTCTTCAGGCTTGCAGGAATCACTTCAAATTATTGACCATATACTGGCCCATAAAATAAGTTTAAACAAATTCCAAAGAACTGAAATAATATAAATTATGTATCTAAATTTTATATATACATACAACAAAATAGTAAATTAATCCAGTGATAAATAAAAAGGATAATACATCATGACCAAGTGAGGTTTATCCTAGTAATTCAAGATTTCTTTAACACTAAAAATCAATCATTTTAATTCACAAAATGAACAGGAACAAAAGGAGAAAATCATATAATATCAATGCAGAAACTGTATTTGATAAAACTTATTACACGTTATTGCTAAAGATACTAATCTTGAAAAGGAAGGGAGTTTCTTCGTAGAGCAACCTTAATAGCTAATAGTGAAATATTGGAAGATTTTCACTTGCAAACAGAAACAAGACAAACATGTCTGCTAATAACATGGCCATAATTTCTATTTAACATTTTAAAGGCTGTCACAACCAGTGTAGTAAGGAAAAACACTTACATACATATATACTTCCATAAAGACATAAAGCTTCAAAAAAAAAAAAAGAAATAAAATGATTACTAGTTGCCATTAATAACAATATAATGTTTAGTACACAATTAAAAAAAAAATCTATGGACAAAATATTTAAAATCAATAAGTAGATTTATCAAGGTTATGGGATACAAGGTCAATATAGACAGATAAATTGTATCTCTATATTCCCGTATAAATAAAAAAAAAAAGATGAATAAAAGCATTTACAAGGTCACCTAAAAAGCACAAAATACCCAGAAATAAATTTAACAAATATTTTCAAAATGGCCTTACAAAATATTGCTGAGTAGAATTAAGGAACTAAATAATAATGATTTCAGGTCTCTTCCAACTGAACATTAGATTCAATGCATTCCCAAACAACAATTTCTGCAGGTTTTTTTTTTTTGTTGTTGTTGTTGTTTTTTTAATGGAAATTGACAGGCTGACCCTAAAATGTGTATAGAAACACGCAGGGCCAAATATAGCAAAGGCAATCTTGAAGAAGAGATTTTTTTGGTTACTAACACTGCCAGATATTGAAAATGATTACAAAACTACAGCAGCGAAGAAAATATAGTATTGGCAAAAGAATAGATAACTAGACCAGTTGAAAAGAATTTAGAGTCCTGAGACTGACCCCAAAATATATGATCATCTGATTTAAGAGAACAAGAACTGCAATGCAGTAGGTAAAGAACTGTCTTTTTTATAAATAGTCCCGGATCAATTATATATTTATGATAGTAAAACATAAAAGTTGATTTCTAATTCATATAATTAAAATCAGTTCCAGATAAATTGCATATTGAAATGTGACATGTAAAACAATACAGTGCTTAGAAGAAACAGGTAGAACATCATAACCATGGAATGGACAAAAATTTTGTAAACAGGGCACAGAAACAACCACCAAAAATTAGAAAAAATTGCTAAATTAGAATATATTAAGATTGACATATTTTTGTCTTAAAACAGTGTAAAAGCAAGCCACAAATTGGGAAAAGACAAGTACAATGCAAACTTCCAACAAAGTTCTTATATCCAGAATACATAGAGAATTAGAAAACAATTTTTAAAATGGAGACAGCCCAATAGAAAAATAGACAAAAAATTTGAATAAGCACTTCACAATAGAAGATATCCAAAGGGCCAATATGTATATGAAAAACATTCACTTCCATTGATCCAATTTTTATAAAGTTCAAAAACTGGCAAATTTTATCTTGTAGAAGTTTTAGAAGTCAGGAGAGTAGTTACCATTGGGAAGGAGTAGCTATTGGAAGGAGGCATGTGGGGGGGTTCTGAAATTTAGAGAGAGATGGCATTTCTGCAACAGTTGTGTTTTTTTGTTTGTTTTTTTAACAGTACTCTCTATAATGTGGTTATTTTTCTTGGTCTGGAAAATGGATACATGGGTGTGTTCAGTTTGTGAAAATTCATTAAGCTGTGTATTTATGACTTGTTCATTTTTCTCTTTATATATGGATTATACTTCAATAAGAAGTTTATAAGCATACACAAACGCTAAAAAATTCTTCATTGTATGAACAAAAACTAAATTCTAGCCAAACACCAGTCTGTAGACCACCTATTTATGACTTTTGTCTATTAAGTAGATTAAAAATTTAAATGTTAATAAAAGCATTGGAGGATATTAAAAGTATATTTAGGAGAGATAATCTTTATGACTTTAAATATGAAGGTCAAAAAATGATAAATATGATAGATTTAACTACATAAAAATACTGTACATAAATGAACAAGGTAAAAATATGGATGGGAAAAATTATCTACAATATATATTACAAACGACTTAAAATATTGTCAATAAACTTGAAAATAAACTTAAAACTGTATAGGCTCTCCGTTGGGAATTATGGGTGATTTTTTATTTCTTCTTTGAACAATTCCTTACTTTTAAAAATAAACATGCTTAGTTTTCTTTTTCTTTCGTAATTGAGATTTTATTGGTTGTTCTGAAGATCATCACAGACATTATGAACAATTTGTGCACAATTCTTAATGAACGAAAACCTAAAAAGCCATGTAGTTGTTTTTCTAAAGTTATTCTATTCCAGTGACTTTCCAGCTTAAAATTTGGAGGCAAGTTTTCCTTAAGAGGATACCAAGTACCAATATCTTCAAATGTTGATAAGCTGCTAGATCTTTAAGTCCCTCTAATTCACAATTTAATACTATACACACTACTTACACTTCCAATATTCCACAGCACATAACAAAGTTATTGGAAAAACTGGACGACCATAACCGAAAACGTTAGAGTTCTGACACGGAGACCCAAGATCAGGGAATGGTTCTAAGAAACAAGTCTACTAAAATACATGGGACTAGAAGTAATTTAAAATGTTCAATACATATTAAATGCATGACTGTGGCTCCAAATCACCATTTAGTATGCACTGTGTTATAGTGTATAAAAACTGCCAGCCCCACCCAATGGAATGTTAAGTTGACATCCAAGACAGTCGAAGCCTCCCATAATTAAATATCCCACTATTTTCTGGTTGTACCAAAAAATAAACAACCAGCAAATGATTTCCCTTCTTTTAAAAAAGCATTTACACTTTAAAAAAATGGGATGAGGGGGAAGCGGATGTGGCTCAAGCAATTGAGCTTCCACCTACCACATGGGAGGTCCCAGGTTCGGTTCCCAGTTACTCCTGGAGAAGATGAGCAAGACAGCGAACTGGCCTGGTGAGCTGACCCAACAAGATGACGCAACAAGGAGACACAAAGAGGAAATACAATGAGAGAGACAACAAAGCAGGGAGTGGAGGTGGTTCAAGTGATTGAGCACCTCTCTCCCACATGGGAGGTCCCAGGTTTGGTTCCTGGTGCCTCCTAAAGAGAAGATGAGCAGACACAGAGAGCGCACAACAGATGGACACAGAGAGAAAACAGGGGGCGGGGGTGGGGTGGGGGGCAAGGAATAAATAAAATCAATCTTGAAAAAAATAAAGGGATGAGGTGTGATTCCAAACTCCATTAAAAAGTTTCTTCTAGAGCTACTAAAAAACTTCCATTAACAAAATAGCTGATAAAAATATTCCTCTGGATTGTACAAGAAGGGAGAAACAGGGACCACCGATAAGACATGGTATACGGTATTAACCAGACTCACCTTCTTTCACTCCTGCTTCATCAGAGGCTGGACTCTCCACATTTTTCAGTTTCTCCATTTTCTGCAGGTGAATCTTCTTTGGTTTCTTGGTTAGCCACTTCAGCTTGTTTTCACTTTGCTCCCCTTCTTCCTTATGGTTGCACTTCTTTGTTTGAAGGTTTATCCTTTCCCGCTGCCTGTTTTTGGGTTCGCTTCCCCTTTCGCAGGAGGGGGTTTAGCGGATAGCCTAGCCCACCTCCCCTGGAGCTCCTCCTTCCCCAGTGCTTCCACCCAGGTGACCTTGGTCTTGGGCATCTTGGCGGTGCTGCGTCCAGGCGCGCCCTGGGCCTTTGCCAAGACAGGCTGCTGGCCGCTGCCGCTCCTCCCACCGCCCATGCTTAGTTTTTAGATCTGACAAATGTATGACAAATATTTTAAAACCATAATAGCTATATATTCTTAGAAATAGCGAACCCTCCGAATTTATCATATTTTGTTTCTACTGCATTTATTACTAATTAAAAAAAATGTTAAAAAGAAAAAAAATCATTCTCAGTTCTCCAGCAGCTCTCAGCTCTCCCTCTTGCCCACCCATTTCCTCAGGGCCAGTTCAAAATCGAATCTGTTCGCTACTGTTTTCATAGAAAACAACCAGTGCCAGGGATGTAGTGGGAGAGGGTGGGGAGAGGGCAACAGTACTGTCCAGATTCCACCCAAAGATAGGCCAGGTGGAGGCTCACAGCTTTCAAACAAAAGGACAGTGGCCTCACAACGACACAATCTAACTAAAGTGGGCTGGAGAGGCATCATAGGCTGTCTCACGGGCCTGCTCCGGAACCAGGATAACTGACCCAGTGAGAAAGGGGAGGGCCAGGGCGGCAGTCCTGTGGAAGGTATCACAATTATCCCATGTTGGGAGGTGGGGAAAGTCTAGAGGGCACCAAGAGGCTCACTCATGCTGGCAGATAACTTATTCTAGTGTTGGGCAATCACAAAAATGCCACAGCCACTGCGAAAGGCTACAAGGGAATGCACAGTTTCACAAAGCACAGTGATCACAGACCATAGCGGTGGGGATCATGCTACTGATGCAGACTTATTGTTATTCTAGCAACGGAAGGACATATAATCATTGCTATAAAGGCAGTGGCCACAGGAAGTTCTGAGGGGAGGGAGAGGAAAGAACAGGTGTAACATAGGGACATTTTGGGTACATTGGAATTGTTCTGCATGATATTGCAATGATGGCTACAGACCATTATATATTTAGTCATGACTTTCAAAATTGTGCGGGACAGAGTATAAACTGTAATGTAAATTGTAATCCACACTTAGTGGCAATGCTTCAGTATGTATTCATCACTTGTAACAAATGTACCACACTAATGAAGGATGTTGTTAATGTGGGAAAGTGTGGGAGGGGGAAGGGGTGGGGCATATGGGAATCCCCTACATTTTTTATGTAACATTTATGTAATCTAAAGTATTTAAAAAATAAAAATAAAGTAATAAAAAAAAGTGGGGAAAAAAAAAAAAAGGCAGGGAGAGTGGCCTTTCAGGGAGTTAACTTTGTACCAGTCACTCAAACTAGACCCCAGGCCAGTCAACCTGGTTTCACAGAGCAGCTGACAACATTGAAGGAAGAGCGTATCACATAAAAAGTCCTTAAAACCAGCAGCTAGAAGAAGGGGATGGTAGGAAACTGCCCCAGGTCTCTCAGAAGTCGAGGACAATACTGGGTGACAGGTGGACAGTTGCACCAACGAGGTTTCCTGTTGAGCAGTCATTTGGCGAGAGGGAAGAGGATCCAGAAGGCAGCTGAAGGGAGCAAAGTTGGGGTCCTGAAGGTGAGTCTCTGAGGCTGGTTCAGAAGACAGAGCACACACTGTGCACCAGTGATGAAACACAATTCTGAACCCCAAATGGGGAGGTGGTGGATGAGGGTGGACGTGTCACTGGCTGAGGGTGTTGGGTGGAAAAGCCTCAGAGGAGCCATCACAGGGAAATACGTGGCCGCCGGCGTATAGAAGGTTCCTTGCAGCTTGGATGGGAAGGCACAGTCTCACAGAGTAGGTCCATTGACACCTGGGTGGTAGAAGGCACAGAAGTCCTCATATTTACAATGGCTCTTTTTGGCAAAGTTTCAGCAGACAGGGCAGTCGGATTTGTCTTCTATAACTTGGGGTCCATCCTTAGGTGGGCAGGTATTCTTGATAAGAGACCAGCTTTTGAGCCTTCGAGGGTTTTTCTACTCTTGGTGAAAACCTCCTCTGGAGAGATCTCCATGGTCTGGCCACGGAAAAGGAGGTTCAGCATTGGCTTCCCACCAACCACGACCGTATTGGCAAGACCTGGAACCGAGGCCTCCCCAAATTGGGCCCCTATCCCCGGGAGAAGGTGGGAGACTCAGCAGTGGCCAGAATCATTGGCCCCCTTGATCCTGGAGGATCTGTGAAGAGCTGCCTTGGGGTTGCCAGACTTTCCGCTGGCCATGGGCGGAGGGCCCAGAAGGTTGGGTGGTCTGATGGGACTCACGTCCTCCTCGTCTCCAATCTCATCTTGCTCTGGCAGCGGGGTCTGTGGCGGCGGTGGCGGCAGTGGCTGCTGATTCTGCTTCTTTTGCTTCTGCATGGTGGCTGCGGCAATGGCTGCAGCAGGATTTCCAAATTTATTCTTATTACTTAATACTAGTTGATTTTTAGATCACCAGTTACCATCTTTACCACCACCGATTAGCTCACACTACCTATTTTGTGGCATTATGGGTAAGCATATCTCTCACTATTCCTACTATTGCCTTCTCAAATTTTGCGTGTGCTTTTGAAATCCTGAAGATTATATATGTATATATAAAATCTTACATTTTACTTGGACTAAAATACTACTTCTCATAGTGAAAAATGAGCAGTAGGCTTCCTTGTTGTCTAAAAACATAATTTAAAGTTAAAATCAGTTACTCTATGTGCCATAGTAAAAATCAATGAAAAGATGTGTGGACCTGGAAAATTGTCTCTAGATAGATTTTGAGTAATGTGAAATAAACACAACTGAATAAAAGCGTAATCTTTCTTAAGCATTAATATCTTAGAGGGATAATAATGTTATATTTTAAGAATTTCTTCTCACCTTGTGATCTTTGCTCCATTCTAATGTCACTGATTGAGATTTTGATACTCCTGTGAAACCAGTATTTAATTTTCCCCACATTCAAAGATTAGGCAGTGAGTGCTATTTTTATCAACTTAAATACTTTGTTTCTCAGTGGAGTCTTTCAAGTTACTTCCATAGTACACCCTTATGATCATTGTTATATTCCATGGCCAATACCAGCTATGTATCCATGCCAGAGTTTGTAGCCTTCTTCCAATGTCTCCTGTGAAATAGTCAAGAACACACTTAATTGTGTTTACCATTTGTAAACAGGGAAATCTTTACTAGTCTGAAATTCTTTAATATGGAACTCTAAATCTCTGAAATAAAAGATTTATATCTTTGCCATGGAATTGGTTTGGGGGAAGAACCACACAGATCACGGATGTAACCTAGGCATTCAGAAACCAAACAGACCATAAAAACCATAGAGAATAAGCATTTTAGAAATCGTTGGCATGTCTGCAAACTTTTTATACAGTACTGTCTCTTCTGTGAGTTCTTTCTCAGTTATTAATGTCACCATGCAATTCAACTGACATTTTGAAGTTATTGAGGACAGAGCTATATACATGTCGATGAACATCTTTTTGTCAGGGTATTGACCAAAACATGTGAATAGGAGAGACTGGATTCTAACTTGGCCTTCTTCTTCATTTTGGTTTCCACATTCTTTGAAAGGATCTTAAGTCAAGCGCTCAGATTTGCTGAATGAGAACTAGGCCGTTCAGTATTCTTTATCATGTTGTCTCTAGCTCCCAATATGTAAACAATTAAAAAAGTAAAATCAATGTGAGTGCTAAATACTGGAATTTCATAACCTAATAAACATCATTCAAGAATGTATATCTACACATATCAAGGTTATTTGTGATATATTCCAGAAGTTCTAAGCAACCCTGACTAGCGGGTCTGCCAGTGGCATTTAAAATTCATTTTGCTTTTCTAAGAGGATTTTAGTCAGCAAATGTTTATTACATGCTTACTGTGTATATGACACAGGAATAGATATTGCAAAGATTATAAGGATGCATAAGGCACAATTCTTAGACTCCAGGAATGCTCATATGCATGTTGATTGGGTTCTCTCATGAAGTATCTCTTCTAATTTTTTACTTCTAAATAAATGGTGTAGTACCTTCAATATATTCATGTGTTTGGCACCTCTAGTTAGAAATGAGAACCAGCTGCCCTATTCCATTCATATCATCCAATTAACTTATTATTTAAAGAATATCTTTAATTAGGGAATGAATATGGTTTATGCCCACAGTATAGCAAATGTTTTGTCATTCCCAAAATTTTAAGTCTTAATTAGTTAGTTTGCTTCCAAACTACAAGCTGCTAAGGAATGTAAGTACTTAGAGGATAAAAGGGCAGATTAACTATTAATGTAATATGCCTGCAATAGTTGACACCCTACTTAGCATGACCATTATGTACTACAGCCTACAAAATTATTCTTCATGCTCCCACAGCAGAGCTAGAGTGCCATATGGCCATGCTTGTTTTTCGTCAAATAATTTTTACATAAACAGCTGGTGAACTGTTTTTATTGTAACAGTGCACATATTTTTGAGACAGTTAGGAAGGACTGATGCAACTCTAGTCACTGCCTGTTTTCATGTCAGTGTTGAGGAGAAATTCAAATTTGTATTTTAAAAATGTGGACTTTTGTATTCTCATCACCATGGTCAGTTCATAAGAAGATTTTTAAATATAGTGCAGTAATTATTGGCATGTTTACAAACTTGAAGCAAGAAACAGAACTTAATCATAAGGGAACTTCAACTTAACATGGCATATCCAGTGTTTTTATTTTTATACGCTCATGAATTTTTAGAGGCAGAGCTGATATGTTTTGGACTATTTTGCAGGCAGCTTTAATATGACTATATTTGGTTTTGAAACATAGCTTCCACACATTCTGATAAGTGATATAATAACGAGAAGATTTTTTAGCAGTTTCATGTGTATCTGTGATTTGAGTTGATATGAAGACTATTTGCTCCAAAAGAACCCCTCCCATCTTCCATGACAGAAATTTCATCTGTTAAAGTTACCAGTGCATTCAAAAATGCAAGTAGAGGTGTTTTCTTTTGAATTCTAAATTAATGATGACCACTCCTCAGGTTTTTGTAAGGAGATTACCATAGTGCTTAGAATGTTAGACTGTAGACCTTTAAACCTTTAAATCTAATTTTATATTTAATGCTTCAAAAATCCCCTGTAACCAGAAGCTACTTCCATTAGACAACTGGTAAGGATTCATTTATTATTATATCTCACTGATTCTTTATTCATAGGATATTAGAGGCTATAAAATATGTTTCACTAGAGAAAAGAATGAATGCTTATTATTGTGCCATTTAAGAGCTTAGGACCTCAAGGTCAAGACAATCAAGAACAGCTAGCTGTCACATAGTAATGGCAAAATGTATATAAAATGTAGGAAATAGAAGGGACAATTTTCCCAAGCCTCCAGCTTTCATTATATTCACATATCTGGTCTTTATATCTTGAATTAATTCCATATAGGAATGCAATACATGTTTTCACAGAATATTTTGTTTCGATATACAAAATGAAAAAAGAAGGGACCATATTTTATTTATTTTTATTTATTTATTTTTTTTAAGGTACTGAGGCTGGGGGTTGAGCCTGGGACCTCGTATGTGGGAAGCTGATGCTCAACCACTTGAGCCATATCTGCTCCCCTATTTATTTTTATTTTTTAAAGAAGCTTTAGATTACATAAATGTTACATCAAAAATATAGGGGGTTCCCATATATCCCACCCCCACTCCCTCCCCCACTTTCCCCCATTAACAACATCTTTCATTAATGTGGTACATTTGTTACAATTGATGAACACATATTGAAGAATTGCTATTAACCATGGTCTATAGTTTACATTATGGTTCACACTTTGCACCGCAGAATTTCATAGGTTTTGACAAAATGTATAATGACCTGTATCCATAATTGCACTATCAGGCAGAACAATTCCAATGTCCCCAAAATGCCCCATGTTACACCTATTCTTCCCTCTTCTTCCCCTCAGAACCTCTGGTGACCACTGCCTTTATATCAATGTTAAAAGTTCTTCCATTACTAGAATAATAATAAGCATAATTTGGTTCATAATTGCATCTACTCCTTATGTTTGTACATTCCTCAATCTTGCGGATGTGGGGATGGTGGTGCCCAATCTGTTTCTGATTGAGAGGGGGCTTAGATACCACCGGGCAGATGGATGGAACTGTCTTGCTTTCAGTTGTAGATACTCTCTGACTTTTGGGATGGGGTCATAGGTTAATTTTATATTTAAATTTTAGAGGGACTGCCATATTGTTTTCCACAGTGGCTACACCGTTTTACATTCCACCAACAATGCACTAGAGTTCCAATTTCTCCACATCCTCTCCAACATTTATTATTTTCCTTTAAAAAAATATTAGCCATCTTTGTGATTGTGAAGTGCTATGTCACTGTGGTTTTTGATTTCCAATTCCCTAATGTCTAATGATATTGAATATCATTTCATGTGTTTATTAATTGTTTGTATATCTTCTTTGGAGAAATGTCTATTCAAGCCCTTTGGCCATTGAGTTGTTTATCTTTTTGTTGTTGCATTGTTAAAGTTCTTTATATATTCTGGATATTAAACTCTTATCTGATATATGGTTTGAAAATATTTTCTCCCATTCTGTAGGTTGTCTTTGACTTTCTTGAAAATTTCTTTCAATGTGCCATATTTCATTTTGATGATTGAAAAACTCAGCTGGTATAAGCTTTACAATAGTAAGGAATTTGTCACTTAAACATGTAATACCTGAAACAATTTGCTTGTGTGCATTTTAACTGGTGTCCTACTGTTTCTTCTTTCCCAAATATATTCTATTCTTATGGAAGTTAAGAAAATGGATTAGGTGAGACAATACATTTTTGTAAAGGTGTTTTTCCCCCAGTAAATCCATTCAGATTACTTCTCCAAAAGTTTAGGTCTAAGAAGGAGAACGATGTTAACTGTGAAAGAGAATATGTAACTGTTAGGAGATAATTTCTCCATGGGCAGCAAACAGCCTTGGATGATGAGTACAACTCCTTCCTCCCGAGGAGGGGACAGGCATGCTTACTGACCATTATACAAGATTCATGTTTCCTAAACTCAGAGTCGCTCTCCTGTAATGCATCTCACGGCTTGTGCTGGTGTCACCTGGTCCTCTTCATACCACCCCGTGGGACTTGGGGCTTAAGGAGCCTGTGCAAGAAAATGCTGATAACTCTGGCTACTGCTATTGCTGTGAGTAATAAAATTCTTTGTATCTTACCCAAGAGCATCATGTCTTCTTCCAGCAACCATGAAACTGATACAGGCTAACTTGTTAGCTTGCAAGAAGGGTAAAACCGCAGACCCTTCACAGTTCTTGAGAGTAACCACATATCTCTGTTTCTCCTATTCCCAGTTGAGATGAAATAGCCTTTTAAAAGTATAAAAAGAAACACTGTTTAAATATTTTATTTTCCTCCTATTTTGTTTTATGTTAAAATTTAGTAGGTATCACCAATTTAAATGTCTTCATCTCAATTAACTTGCTTGAGCTATATCATTAAAATGTGAGAATGCAATACAATAAGGAGTGGAAGTCAAACAAAGATATTTATATCAGTTATTTATCAAAATGACTTTACAACCATTTTAATTTGTCTACTTGTAGCACTCTATTCATTATTTTTAACAGAGCATCAAACTCACTGAGGTTAAGTAATGATGATAAAAATAAACTATATTGTTACATATGTACATATATATAACTTGTTTATGTTCATATTTTGGGACTTTAAATACATTTTGTCAGAACTTTAAGAATATTGTATATGTAATTTGAAGAAGATATATGAATATTTAAGCCACATCACTATACAAGCTCCTTCTCTAATTATTTATTTGATTTTTTCCTTTGTCTTTCTTCAGTGTTTAAGGAGCATAGACAATAAAGAAAGATAGAAAAAAATCATCCTACTCATAATTTGCATTGATTATCTTACATAATCCTTTAAAACAGTTGTGTGCAACTTTAAAAATGGACTATATTCAGAATATAGAAGGGAAATAAAGGTATTTAACAGATAAGAATTTGCCTGACTTTCTGTCATGGGCTCTTCTTGTCCTACCCACCCTCTCAAATTTTTCTTCTTAATTTTTGGCACTACACATTTTCAAACATGTACTCTTGGTGGGAGGGAAAGCATGTGGTTTTACATCCCGGTGTGATACTGCAGGTATCATCAGTGATTTATGACTATACATGGGCAGCAGTATTACTATTTTCCTCTCATATTTATCTAAACTCTTATAGTGCTTGATGGAATGGGAAGTATCTTCTCCCTGGATTTCATCAGCAGCAGGATTAATTTGCTGGCCCCAAAGACAATCAGAACCCTTGTGCTGGTAGGGTTAGAGTTCTGGATAACATCACAGAGTTGTTTCTATCACCAAAGAACAGGGACCAGCTTGAATAATAGGTACAGTTTTATTCAATCATTTTTATGCAGTTGCTCTTGATATCTTTATGGGACCCTCGGAAACTAGAATTAGGGTATATTTGTGATTCCTTAATAAAATTTTCTAGCTCAGAAGACTATGTATATTGTTAAATGCCCCTCAGATATTGTGTCAGCATTAACCCATATGTAGGGATGGACCCTAAAAAATCAGATATAAGTAGACATGAAAAAACAGACTTTTGGACATTCACCAGAGTACTAGTAGTTTGAGGATGTTTGAAGTCTGTGTTTCCTCTATTATTCTTGATCTCAGACCTAGAAACTCAACTCATGAAGGAGGCAATGCTAACACTTGTCCCTAATTTCTAGGCAGTATGCTGAGACACACAGCTGGGTAGAAAATTAGCACAAAAATGTTGATGGTTGTTATGTTGAGAGGCGTATTTGTCCATTAGAACTAATTTTAAATTGTCAGAAGTCTCGCATCATCCCCGAGTCTAACATGTAGTAACAGATTTAGGAAGAGGGTCAGTGCTTGTTTGGGGCTTAAGGAATGGGGCTGAGAGTGAGGATGTGGTAAATATCAGGGCACGAACCAGTGTCACGGAAGCAGTGACCATAAAGCGTTGGGTTGTGGCTGGTGAGTGGAGAGCCATCAATTAGATATGGAGTTCAGAAATGGAAGTAGTATCAGAGAAGGGATAAGGATGCCTGCTTCACAAATTACTTGCTTAAATAACTAGTTAGATCTTAATAGCTGGTTTGTGATTATAAAATCCATGTGAATATCAAAATATAGTCTGTATGAGAATGACTATATCAAATGCTTAGGTAAAACACAAGGATTAATATGGTGACCAATCTCAAAGAGTAACCCATTTTGAGCAAAAGTACCACCTACCTATGAGATGAACAGTCAAAAAAACAACCCTGCTAAACAAGGCCTAGGCAATATACAGATTAAAAACTGTGCACAGTTTATTTCTATAAATACTAGTTTAGGTTGCTAATTTCTCACACACTATCTCTTACTCTCTGGGGCATATGCCTTGTAACTACTTTAGTTCACCTAAATGTGTTTATCTGTTGTAAGTTAATTATTCTCTTTTGTTTAAAATAACTGATTGACTATATCTTATAATTTATGATAATTATACAGTAGCATGCTTACATTATGGTAATAATGAGGGTTTATTAGTAACACTGTGCATGGTTAAACTACCTACATAATTACTTTGTAACAGTTCTGGCTTCAAAAAGTTATTCTTCTAGGACTTATTTAGTCTTAATTACAAAGCACTGTCACCTTGTTCTTTTTGTTACTGTGAGCTTTGGGATTTGGTTAATTATGACCAACAAATATTAAGAACCAGTCCTACATAAATGAGCAAGATGAGCCCTAAAATGTCTAAGACAGAAAGATAACTTGAAGAATATATATACAATACCATCAAAGCTATTGAAAAGTGAAAAGAAATGTCACATTACTCAGATATTTGGTATCTACAAAGCTAAAAAGGAATAAATACTATTTTACTTATTTATATTTATCAATGGATTAAATAAAGTGGCTAATTAAACATTACCAATAAAAAGCTTATTGGGTATTCATGTTTCCTTAAAGTTCCTTTTGCCCTAGTTTGATACCATATTTGCATTCTTTTCCCCACCTAACCCTCCTCCCTCTTCTCTTCTCCTTTTTATTTTTGTCTTCTTCTTCTTCTTCCTAATATTATTAGATAATATTCATAGATCATATGCACATAACCTAAATGTGCAAATGCATACACATGTGTAACCCATTCCCTTTCAAGGTACAGTACAATTTCGCCATCTCACAAAGATTAATCATGCCTTTTCCAGTCAACGCCAACAGACCATCTCATCACAACTGTCCCTGCACAGAGAGGCAACCACAGTTCCAATTTTAACTATAAATTAGGTTGTCTTGTTCCAGAATTTTGTAATGGTTTTTTTGAGGTATAATTTAGACATAATACAATATACATTTAAAGTATACAGTTTGATAAGTTTCGACATATGTATGCATCCATGTAGTCATCATCACAACCAATATAAAGAACATGTCTATCACCTCCAAAAGTTTCTTCATACTCCTTTGTAATCTCTTTCTCATCCTTTCCTATCCATAGGCAGCCACTTACCTTTTTCTGTTAATATATGATAGTTTTAATTTCCTAGGATTTTATATAAATGAAACCATACAGTATGCCCTCTTTTTTGTTTGGCATCTTTCACTCAGAATAATTATTTAGAAATCCATCCATGTTATATAGTGTATCAATAGTTTATCATTGAATAATATTCTATTGTTTAGATATACCACAGTTTATCTGTTCATTTGTTGATGGATGGGACATTTGGCTTGTTCCAATTTTTTACTATTAAAAATAAAGCTGCTATGAAATTTCCTGAAAACACATCCTTGTATTGCCATATGTTTTCATTTCCCTTAGGCATATACATGGGCTGGGTCATATGGTATGTATATGTTTAAATTTTTAAGATTACCAAGATGTTTTCCAAAGTGGATGTACCAATTTACATCACCACCAGCAATGTATGAGAGCTCCTTCACACCCTCTGTAAGGCTTGGTATGGCCAGTCTCTTTAGTTGCAGATATTCTAATGGGTGTGTTGTTGTATCTCATTGGAATTTTAATTTGCATTTCCCTAATGACTAATGGTGTTGAACATTTTTTTCATGTGATTCTCTGCCATTCATATCCCTTCTTTGGTGAGTTGTCTGTTCAAATATTTTGCTCATTTATATTGGGATGTTTGTTTTCTTATTATTGAGTTTTGAGAGTTCTCTGTAAATGCTGGATACAAGTTCTTTATCAGATATATGTTTTGCAAATATTACTGCCATACTATGCTTTGTCTTTTCATTCTCAGTGTCTTTTGAAGAGTAGAAATTTTCAATTTTGGTGAAGTCCAATTTTTCAATTTGCTCTTTTATGGATTGTCCTTTTGGAGTTGTAGCTAAGAAATCGCTGCCTGGCCCAAGAGTACAGTTTTTCTCTTATGTTTTCTTCTAGAAGTTTTATAGTTTGGGATTTTATATTTATGTGTGTAATTCATTTTTAGTTAATTTAATATATGGTGAAAAAATTTTTTTAGTGTATATGGATTTCCAATTTTTTAGTGTATATGGATTTCCAATTTTTCCAGTGTCTTCTGTTGGAGACTATCTTTTCTTCATTGAACTAACTATACACCAATACTGACAATCAGTTGCCCATATATATGGGTCCATTGCCAGTCTATTTATTATGTTCGATTGATCTATTTGTCTATCTTTACACAAATACCACACTGTACTGATTACTTTAGTTTTCTAATAAGTCTTTAAATCTTCTGGAGGTACTGCATTTTGGCTATTCTTGGTCATTGCATTTCCATACGAATTTTACAATCAGGCTATCGAGTTGTGCAAACTCCTACTGAATTTTGTTGAAGATTTTGTTGAATTTAGAGATCATTTGGGGAAAATTGACACCTTTGAATTTAAGCTCGGAGGTATCTGTTCCTTAAGATTGTATCCAGCTCGTGTTATGACAGAGCTTTCCTTGAATGCCAGGAATTGACAACAACAGCAACAACAAAAAGAATAAAGTGCCTTCCCCAGTCTTTGCAGATTGGCTTGTGCAAATTCTTTCTTTCAAAACTTATCCATACAAGGAATTTAGAGAATAGCTTGAAGCCAAAGCATAAGGTCTTAAGTGGTCCTTCCTGTGCACGTGTCTCATTTTGGGCATGTGCACTGCAGTCTTAGGAATTCCCCTATTTACATTGACAAGAATGTCCCTTTTCCTAAGGAATCAGTTTCCCTATGGTCCCAGGCACTGCACAGTATGGCCCACAGCCCAGCAATCCCTTGCCTCAGGCAGCCACAACTTAAGTGCTTTCCCACTGTGTTCTATAAGAGAGGCCTGTGAGCTGCCTTCTGCATGTGGGCAAGATCTGGGATTGCGAGCTTGAGATGAGTGTTCTGTTTCAGTTCCTCTGGCTGCCACCAGACAGACTGGCCCAGGCAAACATGTTCCCTTTATGTGCATGAGAGTTACTCTGCTGTCTCTAGAACTGGGATCAGGGACGTGCACCCAGAGCTCAGGCCAGCTTCCCTGGGCTGGTTAGGGTATAAGGAAGGGGCCAGTCAAGGAACCATGAAATCCTACCATTTTTAAGTTGTCTTGTTCTTAATTTGGTGCTTGCCCTGTTACTACAATCCTTTAGCTATATTCTGAAGCTTTGAGAAAGTTGTTTCTACCTGTTCTTGCTGACTATTCAAAACTTCTGTGAGAGGATAGAGCTCTGGAGCTTCTCACTCTACCTTCATGATTAGGGTGGGCTATTCCACTTACTTATTTAATTCTTATTTCTCTCTCTTCATTATGGATGGCTTCCACTGTTATGTGTCTATGTTACCAATATTTTCTTCGGCAATGTCTGATCTGCTGCTAATACCACACAGTATATTTTTCATATCTCATACTGTAACATTATAGTTTGCAATTATAATAACTTTGTTAATGTCTTTGTCTGCTAACTCTAACATCTATGTCAGCTCTAGGTCATCACAGGTTATATTTTATTGTTTCTTTGGATTCCCGGTACTTTTTTATTGGTTGGGAAACATTGTCAATGTTACCTGGTTGGGTACAGGATATTTTTGTATTCCTATAAATATTCTTGAACTTTGTTGTGGGATGCAGTAAATTATGTGCTTATGGTTTGATCTTTGGGGGTCTTTTTGTTAATATTTGTGAGTCTGAATGACAGCAATTCTCAGTCTAAGGCTAATTATTCCCTGATGGGGAAACATGGATCTTCTGTGTACTTTACTCAATGCCTTGTGATCTTGAGGGCTTTTTATCTGCTTTTGTGAGCAAGAACTATTCCTGGCCTGTACATATGCTAGGCACTGTTAACCCCAAGCTCTTTATGTAGATCTTTCCATGGCCTCACATGGGTTCTTCACACTCATGCTCTGACCAATATTCAGCTAAATACTTAAGTAGGCTCCTCCGCTGAGCTCTGGAATTCTCTCTGTGTGTAGTTCCCTACTCTCCAGTAGTCTGTTCTGCAAATTCTACCTCCCTTATTCTTCCAGACTCTCTGTTCCATGTACTGGACTAAAGGAATCTGGTGCTTCAAACTCCATCATCATTTGTTTTTTAAAAAGCCCTATTCCCATTGCCTTTTTTCCCCCCACAAATCAAGGATCTGTATATAAGTGGGTCTGTTTCATGGTTCCCTAGTCAGATCTATTTGTCTATTTGTCTATCCCTACACCCATACCATGAAGTCCTAATGGCAATAGCCTTTTAATAATTCTTATTATATTGCAGCGTATGCCCTCTTATTTTCTTTTTCAAGAGTGTCTAGGCTATTTTTGGTTATCTGCATATAAATTTAAATTTTAGAATCAGTTTGTCAAGTTTCACACACTCATACCCTCTCTCTCTCTCTCTCTCTCTCTCTCTCTCTCTCTCTCTCTCTCACACACACACACACACACACAAATCTTATAGGGTGCTTGAATTTGTGATTGCAGTCAATCCTTCATTAAATTTGAGGCGAATCAACAAGTTTACAATATTGAATCCTCCTACCCATGAATATATTGTATTTCTTTCTTCATGTATGTCTTCCTTAATTTATCTAAATAGTATTTTTATAATGTTTTGTAGAGTTTTTAGACATTTTTGTTAGACTTAATTTAGGTGCTTGATTTTTTTATGGCAGTTTAAAAGTTATATATTGTTTGGATTTCATTATGTGAAATGAAATGTATGTGAAATGTGAAATGTATGATCAGATGATCTCCCCCCTGATTCTCTTCTCTGAGTTCTCAAGGAGGTGAAAGTCTTGGTATGAGGGGGTCAGTACCAAAGCAGTAGAGCAGAGCATTCCCAGATCCTGTAGATGTCCAGGCGATAGCCCTGAATGTAAACTAAGAAAAACATTACCTACCCTCCCTCCCCCAGAACAGAGACATCTCCATGGAGTCCAAACCTGCCAGTCCCAGCTGTCAGCCTCAGTTAAGCCCCAGGCAGAACTGGCAGACAACAGTGCAAGGCTCACTCTAATTCCTTCCATAGGATGCTGAGGGGACAGGGTGATCAGAGAATAGGAGGCTTGTGGGCTCCTAGAGCAGTGACCCCAAGGAAACCTACAGAGCCCACCCTCATCCAACCTAAGATAGGGTCTCCCTGCTGAAGGAGCACACAGCATCTTATCCTCTCTTCCTCCACGTACCCTCATCAACTGCCCCCCTACCCACACTCCTGCTTGCTGTCCCTGACCTCAGTCACCATGCCTTGAGGTCAGAAGAGTAAGATTCATGCCCGTGAGAAATGCCACGAGGCATGGGAAGAAACTCAGGATGCGGTGGGTTCTCAGGCTCCTGCAGCAGTGGCAGAAGAGTCCCAGGCTTCCTCCTCTCCTAGCTCCAAAGATATTGCCGAGGGCTCACCTACTGCTGGGCCACCTAGTCCTCCTCAGGGGCTTCAGAGAAGCTCATCCACTAGCACTCCTGCTGCAGCTGTGCCATGCACAGACTCCAAAGAAGGTACCAACACCCAAGAGGAGGAAAGTGCAAAGTCAACACATGCCCAGCCTGCCACTGAGCGCTGGCACAGAGGCCCTCTAGGTAAGAAGGTGGCAATGCTGGTGCATTACCTGCTGCACAAGTATCAAATGAAAGAGCCCGCAACAAAGGGAGACATGCTGAAAAATATAATCCAAACATACAAGAATCACTACCCTGAGATCCTCAGGAAAGCCTCTGAGCACCTGGAGCTTGTCTTTGGCCTTGACGTGAAGGAAGTGGACACCAGCAAGCACACCTATGTCCTCATCAACAAATTGGAAATTAACTGTGATGGGAGGATGAATGAAGACAGAAGCTTGCCCAAGACCGGCCTGCTGATGACTGTCCTGGGTGTGGGTCTTCACGAAGGACAACTGCACCACTGAGGAGCAAGTCTGGGAAGTGTTGAATGTGATGGGGGTATATGCTGGGAGGAGGCATTTCATCTATGGGGATCCCGAGAAGCTCATCACCAAAGATTTGGTGCAGCTAAAGTAGCTGGAGTACCAGCAGGTGCCCAACAGTAATCCTCCACGCTATGAATTCCTGTGGGGTCCCAGAGCTCACACTGAAACCAGCAAGATGAAGGTATTAGAGTTTTTGGCCAAGGTCCATGATACCATTCCCAGTGCCTTCCCATTCTGGTATGAAGAGGCTGTGAGAGATGAGGAAGAGAGAGCCCAAGCCAGAGTTGCAGCCAGGGTTCGCATCAGTGCCGTGGCCAGTGCACGTTCCAGGGCCACGTACAGCAGCTCCTCCTGTCCCAAGTGATGGGAGCAAGATGCTTCCCGTGGAGTTTGAAGAGGGTGGCCCATGTTCTAATTTGTGGTGGGGTTTGGTGGGGCTGGAGACAACACAGGTAATATCATTTTTGTTTTCCTGTTCTGTGTGGTAACATAGATACCTTTTTTTTTCTTTTCTTTTCTTTTCTTTTTTTTTTTTTGCCAAATGTTGTTCCTTTTAATACATGGTTTCATTAGCTTCAGAATCTAAGTTTAGGAATGATATTGATCAGTGTTAATGAAGTTTGAGAGTAGGAACTTTACTATTTTGTAGAAGAAACTCGGAAACGTTTCACCTAATTTAGTAAATTGGAACAAGATAATATGGCATTGTATAGGCATTTCCTTGGAAAGGTAAAGGATTCAGTAAAATAGTTAGGCTCAAGAAACAGAAAAGAAAGAAATAAAATGGTAAATTATTGGTTTCCCTTTTTACTTTCAGTCGGTTCTGTAAAGTTTAAATTATTGCTTATTGCGTGCAGATTCTGAGGTGATATAAAGTTTGGATAATGGATATTGGTCTTGCTAGCACAATATTGCGAATATAATTAATACTACTGAGTTATACACTTAAAGGTGGTTAAAATGGAAACTTTTTAGTTGTATGTATGTTACTGCAATATAAAGGTAAAAGAGATATATACCTGGATTCACCTAACTTATTCAAGAATGTACTAGATGTTAAATTATAATAAGAACAGTTCCTCACTGGCTCTTTATTCTTCAAACAAACATTAGTACTGAGAGTTGTAGGATAAAGAGGACCCAGCCCATGACCATAGAATTTTAGCACAGGAGAAGTGATCAAATAAAGAATATGGTGAGATACCCACTAATATTTAAAGGACACATCAAGAGAAGGAATAGGGGCTTACAGGGTTCCAGATTAGAACAGTCCAAGGTAAATGCCCTGAGGCAAGGGGGTGTGGAGCCTGGGGAAACTGCAAGTCCCTCAGTGTGAGTTCATTTTAATTAAGCTGAGTATTCGCTCAGAAGGGGCTGTGGGAGTGGTGAGCAGTGGCCACACTCTCAGAAGGAGTGCCTCCCAGTTGAGAGACTAAAGACTGGAACAGAAAACTGCTTTTAACAGTTACCTTGGTATCATGGATAAACCAGAGAGAAATCCCCAACAGGGACAGGATTGGAAGGTGCCCAGTGTTCTTGCCCCATTGCAGTGAAACAGACTGTACAAACTAGATGTTTTGTGCACCTCGTCTTGAGGGAAGTTTCTGAGAAATGAGAGTGATACTCCCTTGAGGTGAGATGCTCAGAAGCCACTGTGCTGGCAAAGCCCATGCCACCAAAAGGGCATTATTACCAGATTCTCTTGAATGTAATTTGGCAAACTATGCCTAGATTTTAATGGGGGTGAAATAGATGCAAATAAAGGTGGTTTGGATTAAACAGGAGCTGGGTGAGAGAGAAGGAGGTTGTCCTTGACACGAATTCTAGGAGGTATGAGTTGCATCCAGGTGGCGCGGTCGCCCCCACAACCATATTAAACAACATATCCTAAAATGGGAGAAACATTACTTAGTTTTACTTGTTAAACTGCATTTGACTGGTTTGGCGGGCTCTGTCCAAGAGGGTTGCAAATTATCTGATATCTCTAAAATAAAATAATAAAATAAAATAAAATAAATAAAATTGTATTGTGATTGTAACAACTGCCAATTATGAAAGACCAATCCATGCCAGGTACTGTGCCAGGTATTTACATACATTACATACATCCCAACTGTCCTAAAAGACAGAGCTTATCAAGATCACTTCACTGTGGTAGGGACACCTAAAATGGTGCCCCCAAGCGGCTAAAATGCCTGCCAAGTGCTACGTGACTCCCGGCATGAACCTGAAAAGACTTCTTTCAGTCAATCCTCAATGTCCAATCATAACCTTTTCTAAAAATCTTCTTTTTTGCCAGTTACTATATATGTCACCCCTCTTCCTCCAATCATGTCCTTAACTCACTTCCCTTATCAGAACCTATATAAACAACAAACCTTCCTGTAATAAATTAGACCTGCGTACTTACCTCGTCTCCGCGGTGGTCTTTCCTCCGTGCGCCCTCCACGCCGTCTGGGCCCCCGAACGCTGGTTGCCGCTCAGCGTTCCCCTTCCGCCAACAAGTGGTTCGGAACAACCACACTTCACCAAAAACCTCTGGTTCACAAGGCTGTGCAATTTTCCAGAATTCATATGGCTCCTAAGTGAAAGAGCTGTGACTAGACCCCTGGTCTGAATTCCTCCAGAGTCCACAGGTTTCCACTCCTCCCAGCCTCAGGCAGGCCTTCTGTTTCTTAATTGATTTTGTTTCTTACTACTCCATAAAGTCTCTCAGGCAATAAAAGAGGACCCTGTGGCCAATGTACAGAAAGCAAGTGTGATGAAGAAGGGTGAAAACACGCATATGCACAGTTTGTGGATAGCCTGTGAGCTTCATTTGCCTAGAGTCATGCTGCCCCTGACCCCAAGGTTCCTGAGAGCTGACACCGCCCAGGGGCAGGCACTTGTGGTCAGTCCCTGCACTTTCCTGGCATCACAGCACCTTCCCCTGGGCCTTCCCCAATGTGCCCTCCTGTCCGACTCTGCATCCTGTCCTGCTGACCAGCTCTTCACTTTCTCCTCCTCTGAGGCTGCACCCTGCTCCAGGGGAACGGACATCCCAGAATCACCTGCCCTCCCCCTGACATGGAGCATTCCACCTCCCTGCAGAAATCCCCTGGCTGCCCTGTCCCTCAATGTGGAAACCCTCAGAAAGCAACAGCCCCTTCCACGTAATGATTCACTTTGGATATTGAAGATTAGTCACCTGCTCATTGCTCCCAGACACCTCCACCACCCTCACAAAGTTTTTTTTTTTTTTTTTTTCGGCTTGTGAGTAAACTCAATCTAGTACTTTGGGGGATATAACCCTGAAGTTAGAGAGGAAGTTTTAGAAAGCAGATGAGGTTAGTAAAATAAGTTTTAATCTGCTGACTTATGGCTGGCCACTGAATACATACACTGATGATGATTGAGCTTAACTATGTGGTCAAAAACCCAAGCTTCCCTCATAAATGGGAGATGAGGAAGGGCCACGGAATTCACTGTGGAGCAACCATGCACAAGGCTGAATTCCTTAAAACCCTGGAGTCCTACCAGGGGGTTGCAGTAGTTTTTTTTTTTTTCCTGCCATAACAAATTACCACAAACTTGGTGGTTTACAACAGTACGTATTTATTATGTCACACTTCAGTAGGTGAGAGTCTGGGTTGGCTCTGCTGGTTTCTCTGCTCCGGGTTTCACAAGGTCTAAATCAAGCTGTCGGATGGCTAGTCTCATATCAGAAGGCTTGGGAAGAATCCTAACAAGGTCATTCAAGTTTTTGGCAGAATCTAGTTCTTTGTAGTTGTAAGACTGAGGTACCTGTGTCCTTGCTGGTTGTCAGCTGGATCTACCACAGTTCCTAGGGGCCTCTCCCTAAGGCTTGCACATGGGCCCCTACATCTCTGAGTCAACAATTACATGTTGACTCTTTTCATAATTGAAATCTCTCAAACTTTCTTCTCTGCTGCATCTCTCTTCTCCCTGTAGCCAGAGAAAGTTCTGTTCTTGTAAGGGGTCATGTGATTAGATAGACCTACCCAGATAATCCAGTATAATCTCCCTGTCTTAAAGTCAGTTCAGTAACTTTGTTATATCAGCAAAGTCCCTTGGCTATGTAACATAATATATTAATGGGTTCCAAGGATAAGGGCAGGGAAATCTTTGTGGAGCCATATTCAGCCTAAACCAGAGGTAAAAAATATTTCTTTTGTGAACATGCATGCTTTTATAATAAAAAAAAAAAAAAGAAAGAAAGAAAAGAAAAGAAAAAACAATTCACCATGTTACAAATGTTCTTGTCTGTATTGCCCCAAGGAAAAATTCTGGTTTTACAGTGTACTTCATGGCACCTGTATAAGGTTTCAGGCATGCTCATCTGGTTGTTGGTAGCAGGGCCTCAGAAGTTATCATTTTGACCATGCACCCAAAAGAATAAGAAATGTCTCAGCCTATTGAGATTATGGAATTTATTACAGAGGTCAGTGTGGAAATGTGCTATTGAGCAAAAAAGGGTAACTCCTTTCTGAAGAGATTTATAGGGTCATTCGTGTGATCCTGTCTTTGAAAATACCTGTCACAGATAAGCACTAGAAAAAGTCTGCACAGTGCAAGGAAAATTGGCCTTCTCAAATACTCCTCCAAGAATGACGAGAGCTGTAAAAAACAAATTCTTATCGTTGCTCTTTATTGAGCACCTACTATGTAACAGTTGATGGGAGAGACTGCAAGTGCTCATTCACATTGCGTCTTGCTCTTCTTCCTGGGTTCATGGGGAGACTATATTGCCCAGTCCACTTGTAATTAGGAAGGGTCACGTGTCTACCTTTGCTACCGAAATAAGAGCAGAAGTAGTGTTAATCACTTCCAGGCCAATGTATTTGAGAGCCACTCTGCCACCCCATGCTTTTTGTTCCATTCAGCAGCCAACATGGAGACCCCATGGTGAGATGTGGAACCACATGATGGAACCAGCCTTGATCCCTGGGACACCTGACACCTGAGAGCTCCTGCCGCTTTGTTCCCGGGCCTGAGGGTGATCAGCCCTGCTGCAGCCCGGGGGGCGACACTGGCTAGTTATGGGCCGTCCGGTGCGCACTCCGGGAACGGCGAGGGTGAGGAGGTTCTCAGGGAGCGGCGTCGGGTTGGGGGCTCCCTGGTCTCCACGGCTCAGGTGTGGGGGGTATCTGGTAAGGACCGCGCGTGAAAGAAAGACTCGAGACCTTTGAGTGCGGGGGAAGAAGCAAGAGAGAGTTTATTGAGGAAGTACAGTGCATATATACTCTTTAGGCTGGGGGCAGTCCCTCAGCCGATGGTGGAGGCTTATCATTGGGCAGTGGTTAGGGTCAGGGGTTGCTAGGGAGAAGGGGCAGAATTTGGGGGCGGCAAGGGGCGAAGCAAGGTTGTCCAAAAAAGGCAATAACTGGGGCGAGAGCTCAGATTGGTGAGAAGGAACAAGGAAGAGGGAGAGAGGGAAAAGGGGAATGGGGGAGGGGGTTATGTTGCGCGGGCAAGGCCACAGCAAGGCCTGCAGTTTGTAGATACTGCAAGCTCCTGCCAACCCACAGCAGCTTTTCTGTGCATGACAAATAAATTTTTGTAATGTTATGCCATTCATGTTTCAGGCTTTTTTCATTCCTTCTGCTAACAGTAAGTTTATGTCTAACACACAGCTTAGTTAAATATTTTAATTACAAAGGTAATAGTGGATATATAATTGCTGCCAAAAAATTCTAACAATACAGATAAATTAGAATTCCTTTTCCTTAATATGTTCCTCCAAAATTCAGCCCCTCCTCATAAGCAACCACAATTGAAAACTTCGTGTGTATTATTTTAAAGTTTATTCTAGGCTTTCTCTTACGTAGATGTGCTATAAAAATATCTTGTAAGTTTTTAACAGTTATACATAATGATGTACATATTGTTCTACCTCTTGCCCTTGCCACTCTGTAAAATAAATGCAGACTCTTTCTGTGACAGCACATACAGATCCACCTCACTCTTTTAACTACTCCCTAGAATTCTGAAGTATGACTGTGACGTAATTTGACCATTTGCCTGTTTCCATTTGTTGCTATCATTAATAGAAATGAAATCATCATTGTTGAACATGAATTTTTTTTTTAACAAACGTGCATGTTTTCTTATAGGAAAGGCATAACAAACTGCAAATTGGATTAGAGTGCACAGAATGTGACAATTACAAATTTTAATATGTATTGCTGAAACTCCATTCCAATAATGTTGTGCCAATTCCTATTTGCACATATTAATGCATGTGAATACCCTACACTCTCACAGGCATTTTATTTCATCAATCTTTTAAATTTTGGTCAAACTTTCATATGAAAACACAGTGTCTCACTGTTAATTTAATTTGTGTTAATTTTTAATAATTTTCATTTAATTTAATCCCTTTTCTCATTAGGCTGAGCAGAAAATTAACTTACTCCTTCACCCATATAAAACAGAATTGTGCAGTGATGTCTTAAGTACCAGGATACCTCTGGTATGCTTTAACATTCTGAAATCTCAATAGGACACTTACTTTGAGAAGCAGAGATTTGATCATAATGACCAGGTGCCAGGGAATGGGTCCAGACTGGACAAGCTCAGCTAGTGATGATCATCAGAAGGACCTCTGCGAAGAACAATTCCCAGGGTCCATGAGAGAGACCTTGTGTGAAAAAAAAGTCCAGTCGGCCCAGAGCAGGCTGGCAGTCTAGATTCTGAGTCCAGAGTTCATAGGGTTGAAAGCATCCATCAGGAGATAGGGTGTGGAATCTGAAGGCATATCCTGGACAATTTATATGAGTAAGCTTGGGAAATCTCCACATCTTCATTACCAACCCAAGTTTCAGTGTGATCTGAGTGGGCAGATCTACTGGATGAAAGGACCAGAGGCATGCCTGAAACCCCACCCTACCTTAGAATCTCTCCTGCTCACTGTCAGGCAGACTCAAGCTAGCTCCCCTGCATCACCCAGGGATATTATTGCTGGATTCTGGAATAGCTACAAATCTTGAGTTCTCTGGCAGTTCAGTGCATCCTGGCTAGCGGACTGGGGCTGAGAGCTGTTTTGATGTCTAATGGTGTAGTGGGGGGAGACAGCCTTAGTTTAAGGCTGGCTGACTTAGGTCAGCAGAGAGAGGAGTCTCAGGCCCTGCCAGATGGCCAGAAAAGGCCCCATATAAATTGTGTGGAAAGTCCCGTCCTAGGAGGGAAGCGGCCCCCACAGAGCCCCGCCCCTCCTCTCAGTCCTGGGATGCCCCAGATGTGGGTGGCCGGAAGTGGCTTCTCTTAACTTCCTGCCTCTGATTCCTTCCGTCAAGTGAGGTCTGAGGGGTGGGAGTGACGTCAGGTCACTCAAAAGAGAAGTTCCAGGCCCTGCTTGGAATTAAGGTAAGACCCTGGAAAAGATGTGAAAGCACCCCCGCCACCAGAAGAGAGGGGGTCTCACAGAACCCCGCCCTTGTAAGCCCCGAGAAGCCCTGACAGGAATAGCCTGAGGTAGCGCCCTCGGAATTCTTCCTTCTGGGATACTCAGGGAGATGACGGGATGGGCCAAGGTGACGATGGCCTCAGGCCAGCAGAGGGAGATGCCCCAGGATCTTTCAGCAGTAAGGGGGAAGACCCTGAGTGAGGTGTGAGGGAACAACCCACCTCAAAAGAGAGGGTCGCTCATAGCCCCGACCCTGCTGACAGACCCGAAAGGCCGGGGTGGCCGGATGTGACCCGCCCTGATATCCGCCTCTGGCTTTCGGGGAAGGGACCGCATTGCTGTGAGGGGGGCGGTTTCAGGCTGGGCCAGGACGTAAGCTAAGGACCATTTGGGAAGTGTGAGGAGTCCCTTACCTCAGTGAGAGGGCCTCGCGCTCGCCATCAACCCCAGCGGACTCAGGGCAGGAATCGCGTCGCCTGACGTAGCGCCCCCAGATTTCCCACCTCGGGTCACCAGGGAGGTGAGGGCACTGGTCAGGGTGTCGAGCTCAGGCCAGTAGAGGGAGGACTCCCAGGTCCTAAGAGCAGTGAAGGTGAGGACCCTTAGCGAGGGCCGAAGAACAATCCACCTCAGCAGAGAAGTGACAGTGCCGAGCTCCGCCCCTTTTGGCGGCCAGGGGAGCGCGCCCAGGGGCGGTAGGGCGTTGCCAGGAGACTTGAAGGCTTTGGTGTGAGCGGCGTGAGGGTGAGGGGAGCAAAGCGCTCGAGGCCTTGCGGGGAGGTGTGGTAAAGACCCCAAGCGAGGTGTGAGGGGACTGGCCAAGCCAGAAGAGGGGGCGCCCACAGAGTACCGAGCCTGCTGAAAGCGTCTGCCCAGGAAGGGCTCACCTGAGGTAGCACAGTCTGTGCACCCTCAGAAGTATCCCTGTGGGGACTCAGACAAGTGAGGACATTAAACCAGCCTGGCGGCTTCAGGCCAGGAGAAGGAGGAGCCAGGCCCAAACAGAAGCGAAGAGGAGGACCCTTAGTGAGGGCTCAAGGAACTACCACCCCATAGCAGAAGGGGTCCTGGCCAAGGTTTTGTCAGCCCTGGGCAAGGTTTTGAGGCTGAGGTGCTCTGTCATCTTGTCCTGGGGTGGGGGGAGTGTTTCAGGGATAGGTGGTCCTTGTCTGAGAGGGGCATCCTCAGGTCATGAGAGGGAAGAGTCCCAGGCACTTCCAGCAGTCAATGTGAGGACCGTGAGGACCATGAGGACTGAGGGGACCACCCACACCAGAGCAAAGGCAGCCGCACAGATTCAGGCCCTGCCCACGTGGCCAGCTCTGGCAAGCCCTGGGCAGTCCTGTCATTCTGAGCCCCCACCCTCCATGGCCTCCTGAGGATATCTGGGAGATGAGTGCTTTGGTCTGATTGGTATAGGCCTCAAGTCTGCAGAGGGGAGGGTACCAAAGAGTAAAAGTAAGGAGTCAAGAGGAGGAACCTGAGGACTGAAGGGACAACACACCCCAGAACAGAGGGGGTTTCACAGAGCCCCGTACCCTCTCTCAGCTCTGGGAAGCTCCATGCAGGGCTTTCAGTCTGAGATGCACCCTTACTTCTGGGGAGGGGATGTTTCAGGGAGGTGAGAATCCTGATCTAAAGGGGTAGCCTAAGGGTCAGTTGAGAGGGGACCAGGCAGACAAAATGCAGAGTCAAGATGAGGAACCTGAACACTAAAGAAATGGCCCAATATACCCTACCCACCTGGACCTGCTGTAAGCCCTGGGAAGCCTCAGGCAGGTGTGGCAGAAGGAGGTGCAGCCTCACTTTTCCTCAGGATTTCAGGCAGCTGAAAAACCTTGGTCTGAGGGCATAGGCCTCACATTAAAAGAGAAGGGAGTGTCAGGCCCTGCCAAGAGACTGAGGACTGAGGGGACCACCCACTTCAGAAAAGAAGGGGTCCCACATATCTACACGTTCTGCCAACCCCTGGTGTCAGATATGTTAGGATGAGGCCTCCCTAACTTCCTTTTTAGAGGTCTCAGGGATGTGAGGGCCTTACCCTGCAGGATGTGTCTCAGGTCAGGAAAGAAAGAAGTTCTAGGCCCTACCAAGACTTAAGGTGAAGATGTTGAGTGAGGACAGAGAATCTTACCCAGGTACAGAGAAGGTCCCACAGATTTCTGCCATTGCTGTCATTCTGGGTATCCCTTGAGAGGTGTGGCCAGAGGAGGTGGCCCCTCACTTTATCCTCTGCTGTCTCAAGTTGGTGAGGGCTTTGGTATGAGGGGTAAGCGTTAGCACAGCATAGCAGAAGGTCCCCGGGTCCTACCAGAAGTTAAGAAGGCAGCCCTGAAGGTGAATCTAGAGAAATACACCATCCCCTGTCCGTCCCCCACTCCCTCCAAAGAGCCAGGGCTCCAAAGAGGCTGAGTCTGTTAAGTCCTGCTGTCAGCCCCTGTAAGCCCCAGGCAGACCTGGAAGGCTGCAGCCTAGGGTGAATTCTAGTGACCTCCATGGAGTCCTCAGGGGACAGGCTGACCAGGAAAGCAGGAGCCCATGTGGGCTGATAGAATAGTGCCCCCAGGGATACCTGCAGAGGCAGTCTTAAAGTCAAGGTAGTATCTCCCTGCTGAGGGGCACACACAATTTCATTCTCTGTCCTCCAGGTGCCTTAATCTTGCAGTCCTTCCTGCTACTCCTAACCAAAGTCATCATGCCTCGGGGCAAAAAGAGTAAGCTCCGTGCCCGTGAGAAACGCCACCAGGCACGAGAAGGGAACCAGAATCTGGTGGGTGCTCAGGCCACTGCAGCAACAAGACAAGAACCATGCTCCTCCTCCTCTCCTCGTTTCAAAGGTACCCGCCAGGGCTCATGTGCTGCTGGGACACCCAGCACTCCCCATGGGCCTCATAGTGCCCCATCCACCAGCACTCCTGCTGCAGCTATTTCATATGCAAGATCTAATGAAGGTGCCAGCAACCAAGAGGAAGAAATTCCAAGCTCCTCGCAGGTCCAGCCAGCCATTCATCAATTGCACAGAGGCTTTCTAGACAAGAAGGTGGTTCTGATGGTGTATTACCTGCTGTACAAGTATCAAATGAAAGAGCCTGTTACAAAGGGAGACATGCTGAGAAATGTAATCCAAATGTACAGGAATCACTTCCCTGAGATCCTGAGGAGAGCCTCTGAGTACCTTGAGCTCATCTTTGGCCTTGATATGAAGGAAGTGGATCCCAACAGGCACACCTATGTCCTTGTCAACAAGCTGGAATTAAGCTACAATGAGAGGCTGAGTGATGACAGAGGCTTCCCCAAGACCGGCTTTCTGATGACCATCCTGGGCCTGATCTTCATCAAGGGCAACAGAGCCACTGGGCAGCAAGTTTGGGAAGTGCTGAATACGATGGGGGTGTATGTTGGGAGGAGGCACTTTATCTACGGGGAACCCAGGAAGCTCATTAGAGATTTGGTGAAGGAAAATTATCTGGAGTACCGGCAGGTGCCCAACAGCGATCCTCCTTGCTATGAATTCCTGTGGGGTCCCAGATCCCATGCTGAAACCAGCAAGATGAAGGTATTAGAGTTTTTGGCCAAGATCTATAATACCATACCCAGTGCCTTCCCGACCTGGTATGAAGAGGCTGTGAGAGATGAGGAAGAGAGAGCCCAAGCCAGAAGGGCAGCCAGGGCTCGTACCATTGCCATAGCCAGTGCACATTCCAGGGCCATGATCAGCAGCTCCTCCTGCCCCAAGTGAAGTGAGCAAGATTCTTCACTTTGTGTTTGAAGAAGGTGGTCAAACACCTAATTAGTCAGAGTCAGGGTAGGGCTAGAGGCAACACAGTGTATGAATTCCTATTCTATGTGATAACATGGCATTTTTTTCCAAATGATGTTCTTTTTAAAAGAAGGTTTAATTATTAAGCTTCATATTCTAAGTTTCAGAATGATATTGGCCACATATTGATATCTGTTTATGAAGTTTAAGAGTAAGAGTTTTACTACTTTGCAAAACAAAGTACCAAACTTTTCATTTTATTTAGTGATCTGGAACAAGATAGCATGGCATTGAAATAATAATTTCCTTGGAAATGTGAAAGAATTCAGCAGTAAAATAGTTTGGAACACAATAAAGAAAAAATAAAAGATGTTCACTTCTTGTATTCTCTTATCACTTATAGTCTGTTGTTCTGTAAATTTAAACAAATATATCTGAATACACTTAGCTTACTAAAGAATGTCGGAGAAATTACCTCATAATAAATTCGACCTCTTGCTCACTGCCTCATTTACAAACATTAATTGAGCATTTGCTCTTTGGAAGGGTCAGTGCTAGTACTTGGAATGCTAGGATAAACAAGACCTAGCCCCTTCCCACAAAACTTTAGAGTTTAGGAGCAACAACCATATAAAGATGATAATGATATACCCAGTAAGACTTAAAGGACAAGTCTTAAGAAGGACTAAGGATGAGGGGGGATCCAGATGAGAGCAGTCAAGTGTAAATGCCCCGAGGGAAGGGGTTGGGGCCTTGCAAAGCTGCACATCCTTCCATGGGAGTCAATATTAAGTTGCATGGTGGGTCAGTTGAGGCTGTGTGAATGGTGAGCAAGGGCCTGACCCTCAGTTGTTGGTGTGTCTCAGAGTTGAGAGAATGAGTCTGGATTGGAAAACTGATTTTAGCAGTTTCTTTGGTATACTGAATGAAACTGGGACAGTATTGGAAGGTGTCCCGTAGTCTTGTCTCAGTATGGTTGAGCACAGTACAAAACTATGGGTTTTATGCATGGCATGTCCATAGAGGTTCTAAGAAATATGGGTGATAATCCCTTGTATTGAGATACCTACAAGTCACCAAACTGGCACTCATTATCCTGGGCTAGGAGAGCCAAAGCCCACTCTAATAAAAAGGCATTTTAATTAGATTATCTTGGATGTAATTTGGCAAATTCTGAGAGAGGGCTAGATATTTGAGAGGGGTGAAATAAATGAAAATAAGGGTGGTTTGGATGGAGGGGCAGCTGGGAGGGAGGGAAGCAATTGGTTCTTGACACAAATTCTAGAAATCTTGAGTTGCATCAGCTGGGAAAGCCTCCCCAACAACCATAATAAATAAAATATCCTCAAAACGTCATTTAACAAGTGACTTACACTTCAGTTCTTAATTCTGGAAATTGTTTTCTGAGGTAACATATGGATTCTTGTGGTCTTAATGAGCTTCCACCATGGTGTACCATGTCCAGGGCCCAAAAGTGCAGAAGGTGATGGTACAGCCCATGAACCTCGTCTTCAGATACTTAAAAAATAGATCCCAGGTTCAGGTGTGGCTCTGTGAACAAGTGAATATGTAGATAGAAGGCTGTATCATTGTTTTTTATGATATATGAACCTTGTAATAGATGATGCAGAAGAGATACATTCTAAAACAAAATTATAACTTGGGGCAAGATTATATAACATTACTCTGTTACAAAGTGTCTCCAACTAGAAATGATCAATGAAGGGAAAAGTTGTTGAGAAGGCAATACAATTCTTTAGGTGTCTTTTGTTTAGTTCTAAAATATTTCCTCATATATTTTTATTTTTAAAAAAAGTTACTTAGCAAGCAACATAGATTTACTTGCTAAGCAGCCTTCTGGCTGATTTGGTGTGCTTTGTCCTAGACTGCTGCCTATTCTTTGATAGCTCCCAGCAATAAAAAAAATTCCCAGACGGGAGATTGGTAAGGTCTAGTGTCAAAATAATAATAGTACTAACTGCCAATTATCAAAGCCCCAGTACAGGCAAGGCAATGAGCCAGGTGTTTTGCATATGTTATGTACATCCCAACTGACCCACATCACAAGGTATAAATGAGCCAGTATACAGGAGGACTACTTCTCAAGCCCATGTCATAGATGAAGAACCTGAGGCTCAGAGAACTCTGTGATTTTCCTGAGTTCACATGGCTCATAAGTGACAAAGCTGGGACTACACCCTTAGTCTGAATACATCGAGGGACCACATAATTCCACCCCTCCCAGCTCGAAGCAGTCCTTCTGTCTCTTAATTCATTTCCATTTTCACTACTTCACAATGTCTCTCAAGCTAAAAAAACAGCAACAACAAAAACAAAACCTTGTGGCCAACATGCTAAAAAGAGGTGTAAGAAGAGGTGAAAATGAGAGTAAACACAGTTTAGGGATTGTCTATGGGCTTCATTTGCCAGGGGCCCTCCTGCCCCCAGCCCCTGGGTTCCTGAGAGCTGACACTGCCCAGGCGCTGGCACATGTGGTCAGTCCCCACACTTTCCCCATGTCACAGAACCTTCCCCTGGGCCTTCCCCAGTGTGCCCTCCTGTCCGACTCTGCATCCTGACCTGCTGACCAGCTCTTCAGTGCTTCCTCCTCTGAGGCTGCACCCTGCTCCAGGGGAACGGACAGCCCAGAATCACCTGCCCTCCCCCTGACATAGAGCATTCCACCTCCCTGAAGAGGTCCCTGGCTGCCCTGTCCCTCAACGTGGAACTCCTCGGACAGCAACAGTCCCTTCCACATAATTATTCTCTTGTGACAGTGAAATGCTCATTGCTCCTCCAGCGCACTGGCTGGTGATTTTGCACAGAATCCTTTGGTAGTTGGGATACAACCCTGAAGTTAGAGAGGAGGTTTTAGAAAGCAGAAGAGGCTAGAAAGATGGGAATTTTTACTCTGGCAAGTTAGTTGATACTGGCCACTGAGCACATACACTGATGAGTGAGCTTTTCTAAGTTGTTTAAACCCAAGCCTCCCTCATAAGTGGCAGAGGAGGAGAGCCATGGAAATCACTGTGTAGGAACCATCTACAGAGGCTGAATTCCTAAAAACTCTGGAGTCCTTCCAGGGGGTTGTAATAGTTTTCTATTTCTGTCGTAACAAATTACCAGAAACTTAGCGGCTTATAACAACACCTTTATTATTTCACATTTCTGTAGGTGAGAGTCTGGGTTGGCTCTGCCGGTTTCTCTGATCAGGGTTTCACAAGATCTAAATCAATCTGAAAGATAGCTGTGCTCATACAGGAGGCTCTGGGAGAGATCTCCTTCCAAGTTCATTCAGGTTGTTGGTGGACTCCAATTCTTTGCAGTTGAAAGACCGAGGTCCCCATTTCCTTGCTGGCTGGCTGCTGGATCCACCAGACTTCCTACAGGTCCCTCTCCTGTCCTCGCGCGTGAGTCATCTTTGAGTCAGCAATTACATGTTGGCTTCTACTCATGCTTGGAATGTCTCTAGCTTACCCCTCTGTTTCATTTCCCTTTTGCTTTGAGTTGGAGAAAGTTCTCTTTTGGTAAGAGCTCATGTGATATGATTTGGCCCTGGATAATTCAATATAATCTCTTCATTTCAAGTCAGTTCCATAACCTTAATTATACCTGTCAAGTCCCTTTGGCCATGTAATATAAAATATTCATGGTTTCCAGGGGTAAGGACATGGACATCTTAGTGCAGCAATTGTTCAGCCCACCACAGAGGTAGAAATTTTTTTCTTGACCGGTATCCTAGCTTTGATCATTAAAGAAAAAAATAATAATTTGTTGACTCTCATCTATATCTATCCCAGAGCAAAATTCTGATTTAGTAGTGTGCCAAAGAACACATGTTCATCAGATGGTGGGTAGCAGTTACTCACAAGTTATGATTTTGACCATGTGCAAAAGGAAGAAAAAGTTCTCAACATTTTGAGATTATAGAGAGACATTTCCAAGATCAGTGCTGAAGATGATTGAGTGAAGAAGGGTTAAAGCTCCCTGTTGAGATTTACAGGTCCTTTTGAAATTTGGTGTGATACTCTCTCTGAAAACACCTGTCATGTATAGGCACTAGAAAAAGTTTGCATAGTGCAAGGTATGCCTTCTTAGAAACTCCTCTGAAGATCAGAGGGCTATTGTTATAAAAAATTATTATAGCTGCTCTTTATAGAGCACCTATTATGTAACAGTATATGGGAGAGATTGCAAATGCTCATCCACATTGTATCTTATTCTCTTCCCTGGGTTCATGTTTTCTAATTATGTTGAAAAGGAAAATTAACTTAATCCCTCTCCCATGTAAAGTAGGATTTCTGCAGTGATGTCTTTACTATGCCAGTTAGTAAGGAGCATCAGGAGGACTCGGGGTAGAACAGTTTCCAGAGTCCATGAGAGAGATCATGTGCAAAACCAAGTCCAGAGAGCCTAGGCAGTTAGAGTTCTGCATCCAGAATTCAGCATAGGGTTGAAAAGGGACCAAAAAGAGAAAAGGTGGGGAATCTGATGGAGGGTCCTGGTGGGAAATTTCTGAATCATTCTGAAATTTCTGAATCCAGCCTGAAGGAGAGGGAGAATCTACACAGGCAGATCTACTGAATGACAGGACCAGAACCCCCCATTGAACCTTGCTGACTGGTATTCCCCTATCTACTGTCAAGCAGAGTATAGGTAGCTCCCCTGTTTCATTCCAACTTCCTATTAATGGATCTGGAGAGAGCTACATCTCTTGAGTGCTCTGTAGTTCAGTGCATCCGAGCCAGTGTAGTGGGGCTGAGAGCTGTCTTGATGCCTGCTGGAGATGGTTGTTTCTTCCCCTGTGTACAGCAATACCATTCACTGAGGTTGGAGCTATGCAAATGGGCAGGGTTGGTGAGTGATGACAGTTGAAACATGCCAAGGACACCGATAAGTAGTGGAAGGAGGTGTGTAGATGCAAGAAGGGAGAAATTGGAGGAAGAATTCCCTGAAGCTAATAACCTCAGTGACTCTGCAAATAAAGGATTGAGAGTGGACATATCCTGGAAGCCATCCACATGCGAGCTCAGACTGCCTCCTGGGGTTCCTGAGCTCTTTGCACATCAGAGGGCAGGCGTCCTGAGGCTGAGTTTGGTGACCTTTGTTGCCACGAGGCACTAAATAGTTGTGGGAGTTAGGCCATGGTGCCATCATCTGCAAGGAACATAGTGAACCACTGGGGATGGTGCAGTTCCTTATAAACTGACTGTGGGTGACAGGAATATGTGGGGTCCAAAGCTCTCTTTATTTTTGTAATAACCCCAACTTGATTAATTTGCAAATTTGAAATAATAATGAATCTGTACCGGCCATTGCCAAAGCCATTACATGATCTGTTAGTAATTGCAGTAAAATGCAAAACTGTGAAACGAGTTCAGTGATCTGGTGTCAGACTCAGGCCAACAGAGGGCAGGTTCCCAGGTGTAACAAAGGTAAAACGGGGGATCCTGAGAGAGGACGAAAGCACCACCCTCCTCCAGAACAGAGGGGGCTACACAGAGCCCCACCCCAGCTGCAGCGCTGGGAAGGCACAGAAAGGGGTGCTCAGAAGCTGCTTCTCTGACTTCCACCGCTCGTGTCTAGGGGAGTAATATTGGTCGGTGGGGGCAGTTTCAGGTCAGCAGAGGGCGGAGTTCCCAGGACCTGCCTTATAAGGTAAGGACCTTGGGCGAGGCTTGAGAGGACCCATTACTTCAGAAGAGAGGGGGCCCCATAGAGTCTCACCTCTGCTGTCAGGCTGGACCACAAGACGGGATTACCTGATGGAGCACCCTCTGAATCCCTCCTCCGGGTACTCAGGAAGGTGTGGGCATTGGACCAGGGTGTTGCCTACGGGGCAGTCGATGGAGGAGTCCCAGGACCTAACAGAAGTAAAGGTGATGACTCTGAGTGAGGTCTGAAGGAACTACACAGGCCTTAACAAGTATCCTCACAGAGTCCCGCCCCTGGTGTCAGCCCGGGGATGCCCCAGGCAAGCGTGGCAGGAAGCGGCCTCCCTGACTTTTGCCTTTAGAATCTGAGGGAAGTGAAGATTTTGTTGAGAAGGTGGCGGCTTCAGATCAACAGAGGTGGGGTCTCAGGCCCTGCCAGTAGGTAAGGTAGGGTCCCTGCGAGAGGTCTGCAGGGACCCCCCTCCCCACACACAAGAGATTGGAGGGGACCCCACAGCCTTCCTCCCTTGCTCTCAGCCCTAGCAGACCCTGGACAGGGATCTCCCGATGTAGCGAACCCTGAGGGCCCATGAATTCCCTAGGGGCTCAGGGAGGTGAGGGCATTAGTCCAGGGTGCCAGCTTCAGATCAGAAGAGGGGGGAGTCCAAGCACTAACAGAAGTAAAGGCAAGGTCCCTGAGCGAGATCTGAGGCAGCCAGCCCTACCAGAACAAAGGGGGCCGCCCTGAGCCCCACCCCTACTATTAGCGGTGGGTGTGGACGGATGTGACGCTCCGCCCCCTGACTTCCGCCTATGCTGTGTAGGGGTAGGGAAGGCATTTGTCCGAGGAGGGCACCTTCAGGTCAGCAGAGAGGCATACCAAGCCCTGCCACGGGTTAAGGTATGGACCTGGTGATATCTGAGGGAACCACCCAGCCTCTGACAAAGGAGGTCCCACATAGCCTTTTTTTTGGCTGTCAAACCTGGGGTGC
Organism: Tolypeutes matacus; assembly: GCA_026826555.1. Lineage (NCBI taxonomy): Eukaryota > Metazoa > Chordata > Mammalia > Cingulata > Chlamyphoridae > Tolypeutes > Tolypeutes matacus. The sequence continues at coordinate 492,644 of JAKSZT010054121.1, forward strand.
TTTGGGCGGGGTTGTCAGTCCGAGGCAACCCCTCACCGTGTCCTTGGGGGATGTCAGGCAGATGAGGTCCGTGGTCTGAGAGGGACAACTTCAGGTGATTAGGGCTTCCCAGACCCTTCCAGCATTCAATGTCAGGACCCTGAGTGAGGACTGAGAGGACCACCATGCCAGAACAAAGAATCAGACCTTGTCCCTTTGGACAGCCCTGGGAGGCCCTGGTGAGATCAGTCTGAGTAAACCCTGATGTCCTCCTCGGGCATATCAAGGAGATAAGTCCGTGATCTGATTGGTTTATGCCTTAAATCCCTAGAGGGGAGTATACCATGTAGTTAAAGTGAGGGGTTACACAACCTGGGGATGGAGGGGACCACCCACCCCAGGACAGAGGGGACTCTGCAGAGCCCTGTCTCTGCTCTCAGCTCTGGGAGACTCCCTGCAGGGTTGACAGTCTGAGATGCCAACTCCCTTCATAGGGAGGGAGTGTTTCAGAGAGGTGAGATCCTGGTCTGAGCAGGACAGCCTCAGGTCACACAAAAGATCAGCCAGACAAGGTGAAGAGTCAAGGTGAGGAATCTGAACACTGAATGTACCCTCAACCCTGGAAGAGAAAGGATATTATATATCCAACCTACCTGGCCCTGCTGTCCCTCCCTCCAAGTCATGGCTACAGCTAGGTGAACAACCTAGGTCTGAGGGCAAAGATCTCAGGTTAGCAGAGAGGGGGGGGTCTCAGGCCTGCCAGGAGGCAAGGTAAGGACCCTGAGTGAGGATTAAGGGGACCACCCATGCCATAAAAAGGGGGAGGTCAGGGTCAGGGCTCATGCTTGTGGTCAGCCCTGAAAGGTCCTGGCCAGATCTGTGATTCTGAGTCTCAACAGACTATCTCCTTGGGGTCAGGGAAAGGAAGCTTTGGTCTAGTTAGTACAAGCCTCAGTTCTACAGAGGGGGGAACTCCTAGGCAGTCAATGTGAGGAGTCACAATGAAGAACATTGTGGATTCATGAGACCAGCTACCCAAGAACACAGGGGGTTCCACAGAGCCCTACATGTGCTGTCAGCCCTGGGAGTTCCTGGGAAAGATATGATAGGTTGAGTTCTCCCTAACAACCTTCTCAGCGGTCTCAAGGATATGAGGAACTTGGGGGTAGGTCTCAGGCCAGCAGCGGGAGAAGTCCCAGGTCCTTCCCAGATCCAATGTGAGGAACTTGGTGAGGACTGAGAACCCTAATTACCATAGGACTGAGAGGGTCCCACTGAGCCCTGCCGTCATTGTCATCCTGGGCAGGAGTGGTCAGGTAAGATTTCCCCTGATTCCCTTCTCTGAGGTCTCAAGGAGGTGAGGGCTTAGGTGTAAGGGGGTCAGCATCAAAATAGTAGAGCAGAGTGATCCCAGATCCTGCAGAAGTCAAGGTGATGACCCTGAATATGAATGGTGAGAAAATTCACTCCCTCAAAACTGAGAGGCCTCCACAGAGCCAGGTACTGTCAGCCCTTGGTGTCAGCTCTGGTAAGTACCAGACAGAGCTGGCAGACAAAAGCCCACAGCTCACTCTAATTCCTTCCACAGGATTTTTAGGGGACAGGCTTATCAAAGAACAGGAGCCTTGTGGGTAGTGCAGTGACCTCAGGAAAGAGGTGACCTTCCTTAAAACCAATATTGTACCTCCCTGTTGAAGGTGCATACAACGTCTTGTACTCTCTCTGCTAGGCACCTTCATCACCTGCTCTCCTTACTGCTGCGTCTGACAGAACATCATGCCTCGAGGTCAGAAGAGTAAGCTCCGTGCCCGTGAGAAACGCCGCCAGGCCCGAGAAGACACCCAGGATCTGGTGGGTGCTCAGGCCACTGCAGCATCAGAAGAGGAGATCCCCTCCTCCTCTTCTCCTTATTTCAACGGTATTCCTCAGAGTTTACCTGCTGCTGGGACACGCAGTATGCCTCAGGAGCCTCCCAGAGCATCATCCACCAGCATTCCTGCTGTAGCTGTTTCAGACATAATATCTGATGAAGATGACAACAACCAAGACGAGGAATGTCCAAGTGTCTTGCCGACCCAACTTGTCACTGAGAACTTGCACAGAGGCCCTATAGATGAGAAGGTGGTTGTGTTGGTGCATTACCTGCTGCACAAGTATCAAATGAAAGAGCCCATTACAAAGGCAGACATGCTGAGAAATGTAATCCAAATGTACAAGAACCACTACCCTGAGATCCTCAGCAGAGCCTCTGAACACCTGGAGCTTGTCTTTGGCCTTGACCTGAAGGAAGTGGACCCCAATAGGCACACCTATGTCCTTATCAACAAATTAGAATTAAGCTGCAGTGGGAGGCTGAGTGATGACAGAGGCCTGCCCAAGACCGGCCTGCTGATGACCATCTTGGGCGTGATCTTCACAAAGGGCAACTGCGCCACTGAGGAGCAAGTGTGGGAAGTGTTGAATGTGATGGGAATATATGCTGGAAGGGAGCACTTCATCTTTGGGGAGCCCAGGAAGCTCATCACCAAAGATTTGGTGAAGGAAAACTATCTGGAGTACCGACAGGTGCCCCACAGCAATCCTCCTTGCTTTGAATTTCTGTGGGGTCCAAGGGCTTATGCTGAAACCAGCAAGATGAAAGTATTAGAGTTTTTGGCCAAAGTCCATGATACTGTTCCTAGTGCCTTCCCATTCTGGTATGAAGAGGCTGTGAGAGATGAGGAAGAGAGAGCCCAAGCCAGAGTTGCAGCCAGGGCTCGCATCAGTGCCGTGGCCAGTGCACGTTCCAGGGCCACGTACAGCAGCTCCTCCTGCCCCAAGTGATGGGAGCAAGATGCTTTACATCGTGTTTGAAGAGGGGAGGGTGGTCAATCATCTAATTAGCCAGGGTCAGGGTGGGGCTGGAGACAACACTATATACCATCTTTGTGTTCCAATTCTATGTGGAAACATGGAAAACTTTTTTTTCCAAATCTTGTTCCTTTTCATAGAAGGTTTAAGTAGCTTCAGAATCTAATTTGGGGAATGACATTGGTCACATCTATTGCTACATATGAGGCTTAAGAGTAACAGTTTTGTCATTTTGGAAAACAAATTGGGTAAATTTTTATTTTATTTAGTACTTTTCACCAGAATAACATGGCAATAGAATAGGCATTTACTTGAAAATGTGAAAGAACTCCGAGTAAAATAGTTGTAAAAAACGAGCCACACTAGTGAAAGATGTTATTAATAGGGGAAAATGTGAGGGGGGATGGGGTATATGGAAATCCCATATATTTTCGATGTAACTTTTCTGTAATCTAAAACTTCTTTAAAAATAAAGTAAAAAAAAAAAAGAATCAAGAAATGGGGAGGGGGTGAAGGTAAAAGAAGGTAAATTCTTGGTTTCCCTTTTCATGTTCAGTCTGTTATTCCAAAAAGTTAAAAGACAAATACCTAGATTTGTTTAATTTATTTAAGAATGTAGGAGAAATGAAATAGTAATAACTTAGACCTCTTTTTCATGGGCTCATTTACTCCTCAAATAATAATGGAGCATCTGCTCTTTGAAAGATTCCCTGCTACTACTGGGAATGTTAGGATAAAGAACACCCAGTCTTTGCCCATAGAGTTTTTTTTTTTTTTTAATTAATTAATTTATTTATTTATTTTATTATGGGTAAAAATCAAAATTCTCACAATACATACAAACATTTGTAAAATGATATATAAATATATATGCATATATGTGTATTTGCTTACAAAAATGTTATTTATATATATATATATATATACATATATTTTAAGAGGTGCTTAGATTACCTAAAATATTACACGGAACCCACTGGGATTCCCATGTTGCCCACCTCCCACACCTCCCACCACATCCCACACAAACATCTCCCACAGTGTGGCCCACCAACCTCAATGAACTTACACACCCTGGAGCCTTGCCACCAACCATAGACCACAGTTCACATAGAGTTTTATAGTCTAGGAGCAGTAACATGTGTAGAAGATGGTGAGATACCATGTCAGACCTAAAGGACAAGTCAAAAGAGGGAGTTAGGACATAGAGGGTACAGCTGAGAGCAGGCAAATGTAAATTCTCAGAGGTAAGGGGGTGTGTGGCCTTGGGAAATAATAAGTCCTTCATGGGAAGCAATTTTCAGTTCAGCTGGGTGATGGGGTCAGATGAGGTTGGGGAAGTGGTGAGCAGGGGCACACCCTCTCATGGTGTCGCTCAGAGTTGAGACACTATGTCTGGAGTGGAAAACTGCCCTTCTTATGCTCCTGGCCCAGTGCAGCTGACCACAATATACAAACCATTGTCTCCAGGAAGGTTTTAAGAAATGAGGGTGACACTCCCATGAGGTGGGGTGCTCAGAAGCCACTGTTCCAGGCATCTTTGCCTTGGGCTGGGGGAGACAGAGCCCACTCCATTAAAAGGGCATATCATAGGAACAACCAGCAAGATGATGGCAGAGTAAAGAGCTCCTAGAATCAGCTCGTGCTACAGGGCAGTTGGTGATCACCCATGGCTATCTAAAGCACCTGTTTGGGGGCTCCAGGAGACCAGAAGAATATCCTGCAACATCCTTGAAAGAATGGAAGGAGGAGACTACCCACCTGCAAAGAAGATTCATGAGTAGAGCCCTCCACGCCCTGGAGGCCGGTGCCCATCCTCCACTGGTGGCACAAGCCCCCTCGGGAGCTGTTCTGAGGCTGGAATTGGAAGCTCCACTTCCCAAAATGGAGGAGGAAGAGACGGTTGGGCACCAACTTCAGCTAATGATTAGTAAATTCGGCGGGCTAAAGTATAACCCTAAGAACAGCTAAAGTTTGAACCTGTCCAAGTCAATACTCTAGTAACCCAGATACCAAGACACCAACAAAAAACTACAATCCACACCAAGAAACAGGAAGATATGGCCCAGTTAAAGGAACAAGATAAACCTCCAGATAACATAAAGGCATTGAGACAACTAATCATAGATGTTCAAACAAATCTCCTTAATAAATTCAATGAGGTGACTAAACAGATTAAGGATATTAAGAAGACATTGGATGAGCACAAAGAAGAATTTGAAACCATATATAGAAAAATAGCAGATCTTATGGGAATGAAAGGTGCAATAAGTGAAATTAAAAATGCACTGCCCCAGGACCTCCTGGTAAAAAAAAAAAAAAAGCACTGGAATCATATAATAGCAGATTTGAGGAGGCAGAAGAAAGGATTGGTGAGCTTGAAGAAATGGCCTCTGAAAGTAAACATACAAAAGAACAGATGAAGGAAAGACTGGAAAAACTTGAACAAGGTCTCAGGGAAATAAACCACAGCAAGAGACGTGCAAACATATGTGTCATGGGTTTCCCAGAAGGGGAAGAGAAGGGAAAAGGGGCAGAAGGAATATTTGAAGAAATAATGGTAGAAAATTTCCCAACCCTATTGAAGGACACAGATATCCATGTCTAAGAAGCACGATGTACTCCCATCTGAAAAAATCTGAATAGACCAACCCCAAGACACATACTAATCAGAATGTCAAATGCCAATGACAAAGAGAGATTTCTGAGAGCAGCAAGAGAAAAGCAATGCATAATATATGAGAGATACCCAATAAGATTAAGTGCTGATTTCTTACCAGAAACCATGGAGGCAAGAAGACAGTGCTAAGATATATTTAAGATATGCAAGAGAAAAACTTCCAGCCAAGAATCTTATATCCGGCAAGATTGTCTTTCAAAAATGAGGGCGAGTTTAGAATATTCACAGATAAACAGAAACTGAGAGAGTGTAACCAAGTGACCTGCTTTGCAGGAAATACTAAAGGGTGTGCTACAGCCTGAAAGGAAAAGACATGTGAGAGAGTCCTGAAAGAGAGTCTAGAAATGAAGATATCAATAAAAGTAAAAGTGTCAAAAGAGTGGTGAAAATAAAATGACAGATAAAACCCAAATATTCAGGAATAAACTTAACCAACAATGTAAAGCAATTGTATTCAGAAAACTACAACTCATTGTTAAAAGAAAGAAAAAAAAATCTTAGTAATTGGAAGAACATTCCATGCTCATGGATTGGAAGACTAAATATTTTTAAGATGTCAATTCTACTCAAATTGATATACAGATTCAATGCAATCCCAATAAAAATTCCACCAGCATTTATCAAATAAATGGAAAACATGATTATCAAAGTTATTTGGAAGGTTAAGGGGTCCTAAATAGATAGAAACATCTTAAAAAGGAAAAGAGAAGTTGGAAGTCACTCATTTCTGGACTTTAAGTCTTATTACCTAGCTATACTGGTAAAAACAGCATGGTACTGGCATAAAGACAGACACATAGACCAATGGAACCGAACTGATGGTTCAGAAACAGACCCTCACATCTATGTCAAGTGATTTTTGACTAGCCTGTCAAACCCACCCAGCTCAGGCAGAACAGTCCATTCAACAAATGGTGCTGAGAAAACTGGATATCCATAGCAAAAGAAGGAAAGAGGATCCCTATCTCACACCTTATACAAAAATTAACTCAAAATGGATCAAAAACCTAAATATAAAGGCAAGAACCATAAAGCTTCTAGAAGAAAATGTAGGAAAATATCAAGACCTGGTGGTAGGTGGTGGATTCTTAAAGGAGATAGGAGGACTAAGATGGACTACTGATATTTAATGTATGTAGAAGTTTTAATTACCTTTACTGGAAAAGTGTGGAAATGTACAGAGTTGATGGTAACACATTATAGTGAGTAATAGCTGGTTTATAAGTGGGGATGTGGCTGAAAATGGTAGTCTAGGGATGTAAATGCCAATTGACAGAAAGCTAGAGAATAATCTAGGGACTGAATAGCACAGTAAATCCAGAGGTGGATGAGAATTATGGTTGATGGTACAGATGTAAGAGTGTCCTTTGTGAGCTAGAGCAGATGTACATCACTATTGTAGGGTGGTGGGAATGTGCAGAAGCATGGGAACAATACAACTGGAGTGACCTATGGACTGTGGTTAACAGTAATAATGTAGAGTCCGGGGTCATGATGGGCAGCAAGATGGCGTCTGCCAGCAGGGTCGTTCAGGTGCTGTTTAGAGATGGAAAGAATTTATCAGGCAGAATCACTACTGATTAGGATCAGTGTTCATAATTCTTTAATGTTTTTACATTGACAAGGTTACTAGAGTATAATTGACTTAATAAGCATATAGTACTCTAAAGGATAAAAATATTGCCATGGTAAAACAGGTGACTTTATGGTATTGAAACTGGGGAGATAAAGCAAAAGATTATTATTTATAACTTATATTTTAGAAAAAATGTCAGAGTATAAACTGGAAAATAAGAGTTCAAACTGAATGTAGTTTAGGAATAAATGCTTGACTAGAAATTGCAAAAAAACAAAAAACAAAAAACAGTAATAATGTAATATTCTTGCATCTATGCCAAAGGTGTACTTTGTTGATAATGGAGAAGTATAGAAAAAGTGTGCCAAATGTACACTATGGACCTGGTAATAATCTGATGATATTATCTCATAATATGTGACAAATGTTCCACCAGGGTGTGGTGTGTTGATAGAGGGGTGTTGTTTGGGAATTCTGCACATGTGCATGATTATTTTGTAAGTTTACAACTTCTGTCATAAAAATATATTTAAAAAATAATAATAGGGTGGGTTGGGGAAAATACACTAAATGTAAGATAAGGACTATAATTAGTAGTAAGATTTTGACAATATTCTTTCATAATTTGTAACAAATGTCTCATGACAATGCAAGGTGTTGGTGGAGGGTTTATGTATGGGAGCCCTGTATGTTGTTAGGCATGTTTGCTTTCTAAGTTCACAACTTTTACTATACACTTATTGTTTATGTATGTTCATGTATAAATGATATATAAATAATCATATTAGGGTGGGTTGGAGGAAAATACTTTGGTTAGTAGTAATATTTTGACGATGCTCTTTAATCATTAAAAATGTTTCACAACAATGCAAAGTATTGGTGGTAGAGTGAGGTATGAGAGCCCTGTATGATGTTATGTATGATTGTTTTGTAAGTTCACAACTATTACTATGCACTTATTGTTTATGTATGAAGTATGAGTGATATACTTCAATAAACTTTTAATAAGGGCATATATTAATTAGGTTACCTTGAGTGCCATTTGCCAAGCTAAGTGAGGACTAGACTTTTCTTGGGGAGTGAAATAAATGAAAATAGGGATGAGTTGGATGGAAGGCCAACTGGGAAGAAGGCAAGGAGGTAGTACTGACAAAATTCTAGAAACCTTGAGTTGCTTCAGCTGGGAAAGACTCCCCGACATTCATGTTACCAACATAGCCTCAAAAAGTTACTTAGTAACTTAGTTTTACTAGTTAAGGAGCATTTTGGCTAGATTATTGAGGCATGTACTAAAGCAGGACATATTTTCTGACAGCTCCTGGTTTAACAGAAAACATCACAGAGGGGAGGTTGGCAGTGTCTAAGGCAAAATAGTAATAGAAATAACTGCCCATTAGCAAAGATCCAGTACATCAGGCACTGTTCCATGTGCTTTGTAAACATCACGTAAACACCAGCTGTTCCACTTCATAAGATATGAATGAGCTACTGAGCAAAGGACTACTAATTGAGCCCACATCATAGATGAAAACACTGAGGCTCATAGAGATTTGTGATTTTCCTGAATTTGCATAGCTATAAGTGACAGAGCTGGGACTAGACCCCCTGTCTGAATTCCTCCAGAACCCACGTTTCCACTCCTCCCAGATGGATGCAAACCTTCTATCTCTTACTTCATCCCTTTCTCACTACCATACAATGTCTCCAAATGAATTTTTAAAAGTACACTATGGCCAATATTACTAAAAGCTAGTATAATGAAAAGTGAAAATGAGAATAAACACAGTTTAAGGATTGTCTATGGGCTTCATTTGCCAGGGGCCCTTCTGTTCCCAGCCCCTGGGTTCCTGAGAGTTGACACTGCCCAGGAGCTGGCACATGTGGTCAGTCCCCACACTTTCCCCATGTCACAACACCTTCCCCTGGGCCTTCCCCAATGTGCCCTCCTGTCCGACTCTGCATCCTGACCTGCTGACCTTCAGTGCTTCCTCCTCTGAGGCTGCACCCTGCTCCAGGGGAACGGACAGCCCAGAATCACCTGCCCTCCCCCTGACATAGAGCATTCCACCTCCCTGAAGAGGTCCCCTGGCTGCCCCGTCCCTCAATGTGGATTTCCTCGGGAAGCAACAGCCCCTTCCACGTAATTATTCTCTTGTAAATCACCTGCTCATTGCCCCTCCAGCCCACTGGCTGGTGATTTTGCACAGAATCCTTTGGTACTTGGAATACAACCCTGAAGTTAGAGAGGAGGTTTTAGAAAGCAGAAGAGGCTAGAAAGATGGGAACTTTTACTCTGGCAAGTTAGTTGATACTGGCCACTGAGCACATACACTGATGAGTGAGCTTTTCTAAGTCATTTAAACGCAAGCCTTCCTCATAAGTAGGAGAGGAGAAAAGGCCATGGAAATCACTGTGTAGGAACCATTTATACAGGTGGAATTCCTAAAAACCATGGGGTCTTTCCAGGGGGTTGTAGTAGTTTTCTATTTCTGCCATAACAAATATTACAAATTTAGCAGCTTACAACACTACATATCTATTGTTTCATATTTCTGTAAGTGAGAATCTGGGTTAACTCTGCTGGTTTCTCTGATCAGGGTTTCACAAGGTATAAAGCAAACTATTGCATAGCTGTGCTCATACAGGAGTCTCTGGGAGGGATCTCCTTCCAAGCTCATTCAGGTTGTTGGCGGAATCCAGTTCTTTGCAGTTGAAAGACCGAGGTCCCCGTTTCCTTGCTGGCTGGCTGCTGGATCCACCAGACTTCCTACAGGCCTCCTGTCCTCATGCATGGGCCCTACATCTCTGAGTCAGCAATTACACGTTGGCTTCTACTCATGCTTGGAATAGCTCTAGCTTACCCTCTGCTGCATCTCTCTTCTGTCTTTAGTGGAAGAAAGTTCACTTCTTGTAAGGGCACATGTGATTTCAGTAGGCCCACCTGTATAATCCAACTGTAATCTCCCTATCTTAGTCAGCTCAATAACTTTAATTACATCTGCAAAATCCCTTTATTATGTAACAACATATCCACAGATTCTAGGGATATGGGCATGGAAATCTTTGTGGAGCAATTATTCAGCCTACCACACAGGTGGAAAATGTTTCCTTGGCACACATGCTTGTTTTTATAAGAAAAAAAATTCTCCATGCTTCTGCTTACTCCTATCAGGGCAAAATCCTGTATTGTTAGTGTGCCTAAGGGCACCTGTACATATGCTCCTGCATGTTCATCAAGAGATGGGTAGCAGAGACGCCTAAATTATGATTTTGTCCGTGCTCCTAAAGGAAGCAACATTGTGGAGTCTGGAAAGGTCAGTGCAGAAAGGTGCTATTGAGTGAAGAAGGGTGAACTCCCTGTAGAGATTTACCAGGTCGTTGTGAGAATCGGTGTGATCCTGTCTTTGAAAACACCTGTCGAATAGTAGGCCCTAGAGAAAGCTGGCACAGTGCAAGGCCAATCTGGCCTTCTCAGGAACGCCTCTAAGAATGAAGAAGGCTGTTGTCATAACAAATTAAAAGAGCTGCTCTTATCGAGAACCAACTATGTAACAGTTTATGGGAGAGACTGCAGGTGCTTATCCACATCCTGTCTTGCTCTCCTTCTTGGGCTCATGGGGAAATGATATTCCCAGGCCACTTGTAGTTAGGAAGGCTCATGTGACCATCTGTGGTCCTGAAATTTAGTCAGAAGCAATGTTTGTCACCTCCAGGCCAAGGCATTTGAGATCCATTATGCCAGCCCAGTGCTTTCTTTTCCCTTCAGCTGAAACATGGAGATCCTGTTTTCAGAAATGTAACCACGTGGTAGAAGCAGTCTGGGTCCCTGGGTCACCTGACAGCTGAGATCTGCTGTGAACCCACTTCAGATTCATGTGCTCAAGAAATCAACTGTTATGGTTTAATCCATTCACGTTTTAGGCTTTTTCCATTACATCTGCTCACAGTAACTTTATAGCTTACATGCAGTTAATACACTGTTATCATGCAGTTAATACAGTAAAAGCACCGTTAGATGTATTTAATTTTTTTTTTTAAGGAGATATCGGGGATTGAACCCAGGAGCTCATACATGGGAAGTAGGTGCTCAACCACTGAGCTACAGCTGCTCCCCAATGAGAGTTGTTTTTTTTCCCTCGTTTGTTTGTTTTTAGGAGGTACAGGGGATCAAACCCAGGACCTCCTACATGGGAAACAGGCACTCAACCACTTGTATTTAAACATTTTAATTACAAAGGTAAGAGTGGGTATATACTCATCGCCAAACAATTCTCACAATACAGACATATCACAATTCCTCAAAAATTCCATGTCCTACTCAGAAGCAACCACAATTAAAAATCTTGTTTGTAATATTTTAAGGTTTATTTTAGGCACTTCCTCACATAGATGTGCTATAAAAATACATTGCAAGATTTTAACAGACGTGGATAATGTGCATATTGTCTGTCTCTTGCCCTTGTCAGTTAATGAAATGAATGCAGGATCTCTCTGTGACAGCACCTATAGATCCACCTCACTCATTTTACTCCTTAGAATTCTAAAGTATGCATGTGCCATAATTAATTTAACCATTCTCCTCCTGATGGACATGACTTGTTTCCCATTTGTGGCTATGATTAATAGAACAGGCATCAACATCGTTGAACATGAATTTTTGGACAAATGTGCATGATTCCTTATAGGAAGGATAAGAAAGGGCAAATTGGATTAAAGTGTGAAGAGGGTGAGGATTGTAAAATTTTATAAATATTGTTAAAATTCTGTTCTAATAATGCTGTAACAATTTATAGTCTCACAAATTAATGTATGTGAATACCCTCCACTCACAGGCATTTTAATTTATCAACCTTTATAGTTTTGTCCAATTTTTCATGGAAATATATTGTCTCACAGTTATTTTAATTTCTATTTCCCTGTTTTCTAATTAGATTGAACAGAAAATTAACTTAGTCCCTCACACATATAAAGCAGGATTTCTGCAGTGATGTCTTCATTACCAGGACACCTCTGGGTATGTTTTAAAATTCTGAAATGTCACTAGGACATTTCCTTTTACTTTGAAAAGCATGTATTTAATCAGAATGACCAGGTGCCAGGAAACTGATCCTGGCAGGACATGCTCAGCTAGTGGGGAGACCATCAGGAAGTCCTAGAGGAAGAGCAATTCCCAGAGTCCATGAGAGACACCACATGTAAAACCTCATCCAGAGAACCCAGGCCAGGTTGGCAGGCAGGGTTCTGAATCCAGTGCTCACCCTACAGTGGATAATGGACCAGTAGAAGAGAAGGTGAGGATCTTGTTGAGGGTCCTGGACAACTTTAAGAGGTTGGGGTTATCTCTGATTCACCATTAGCAGTCTGAAGAATCAGATGCATCTCCTTGAGTAGATCTACTGAATGAAAGGACCAGAGGCATCATGACACCTCACCCTACATTAGAATCCCCCCTACCTGTTGTCAGTCAGACTATAGCTGGTTCCCCTGTGTCACTCAGTGATGTAATTAATAGATTCGGAGAGCACTACATCTTTTGAGTGCTTTGGTGGTTTGGTGTATCCATGCCAATGTGCTGGGGCTGAGAGCTGTCTTGATGCCTGCTGGAGACGGTTGTTTCTTCCCTTTTGCCAGGGTCCCCATCCAGTGAGGTTGGGGCTATGCAAATGGGCAGGGTTGGTGAGTGATGACAGTTGCAACAGGCCAAGGACACTGGTGAGTAGTGGAAGGGAGTGAGCAGAAGCAAAGAGAGGGAGATTGGAAGGGGAATTCCCTGAAGCTAATAGCCTCAGTGACTGCAAATAAAGGATTGAGTGTGGACATGTCCTGGAAACCATCCACATGAGAGCTCAGACTGCCTCCTGGGGTTCCTGAGCTCTTTGCACATCAGAGGGCAGAGGTCCTGAGGCTGAGTTTGGTGACCTTTGTTGCCACCAGGCACTAAATAGTTGAGGGGGTTAGGCCACGGTGTCACCATCTGCAGGGAGCATAGTGAACCATTGGGGATGGTGCAGTTCCTTATTAAACTGACTGTGGGTGACAGGAATATGTGGGGTCCAAAGCTCTCTTTATTTTTGTAATAACCCCAACTTGAATTGAAAAAAAATTCTGTTCCAGCCATCCCCAAAGATGATACATGATCTGTGGTAAAATGCATATCACATTTCAATGTGATGTGAGGGCATTGGGCCATGGTGTTGGCTTCAGACTAGTCAGAGGGAAGGGACCCAGGCCCTAACAACAGTAAATGTGAGGACCCTGAAGAAAGTCTGAGGGAACCACCCTCCTCAAATCGGAGGTGGCTGCACAAAAACCCCCTCCCACTTTCCTAGTGTCAGCAGTGGTAGCTGGCCTGGCTATTAGGCCCAGGTGCCCCTTCACTAAGTTCTCCAGCAGTTGGGGGTGGGGAGGTGGAGTGGGGGGTCCTTGGTCTAAAGCAGGCAGACTCAGTTCAATAGAGGGAGTCTAAATCCTGGCCTGGTACCAAGTTCAGAAACTTGAGTGAGGACTGATGAGACTTTCTCCTCCGGAACAGATGGGCCTTTATAGTGCCCCACGCCTCCTGTCAGCCCTGGGAAGCTCTAGGCAGGGGTGGCAGAAGGTGGCTCTCCCTGACTTCTCCCTCTGGATTCTGTGGGAGATGAGGCTTTGGTGTGAGGGAGGAGGCATCAGTTCAGCAGAAGGAGGAGTCCAGGCCCTGTCAGGAAGTAAGATAAGGATCCTGCGTGAGAATGGAGGGGCACCTCACCCCAGATTGGAGGGGCCCCCACAGAGTTCCACCCTTGATGCCAGCCCTGGTAGTCTGGGGGCAGTGATCATGTGATGTATGGAATTCTCAGCTACCCCCGGGGTAATCAGGGAGGTGAGGGGATTGGACTTGGGCATTGACCTTGGACCAGGAGAGGGAAGAGTCCCAGGCCCTAACAGAAGTAAAGGTGAGAGCCTTGAGTGATATCTGAGGAATCCACACACACCAAAATGGAAGAGACCCCATAGGGTCCCAGCCCTGCTGTTGGCCCTCAAGGCCCCAGGCAGGGCTGAGCAGATGCAGAGAACTGGTGGTGGACACTAGTAATTTGTACCATAAGTTATAGATTCACATTTATTTAAAACACTCCCCCCCCACCCCGAGATGGCTCCCTCATCTATTTTGCTCATTGTTTTTGCTCATTGTTTGCTCTCGTTTTCTGCTCGTTTTTTGCTCATTGTCTGCTCGTTGTCTGCTTTTTCTTTAGGAGGCACCGGGACCTCCCATGTGGGAGGCAGACGCTCAACTGCTTGAGCCACATCTACTTTCTGCTCGTTTTCGCTTTTGTTCGTTGTCTTGTTTGTTGTTTTTGCTCATTGTCTGCTCATTTTTGCTCAATATCTCCTTGTTGTCTTCTTTAGGAGGCACCAGGAACCAAACCCAGGACCTCCTGTGTGGGAGGCAGGCACTCAATTGCTTGAGCCACGTCTGCTCCCCAGCATATAAAATATGTAAACATATAAAAATAAACATATTTTATATGTTTATTTTTAAGTAAACTTATTAATTTAGAGTAGTTTTAGGGGGCTTTGACAGTTTTGGGGAGTAATGGTCAGATATTTTGTAGAATGTCCCTCAACTGTTTTTTTTTAAATATGTTTACTCATGATTATACTGGCTTTTGGGTTTGTTGGAGGAAGCCCAAAGAGGTAAAGTGTCCTTTTCATCACATTCTATCCAGGGTACATACTATCAACAGGACATCACTGATGATGTTCACCTTGATAACCTGGGTGAGGTAGTGTTTGTCAGCTTTCTCCATTGTAAAATTATTTTCCCCTTTTCCATAATCACTATGCTCAGCCCACACTTGAAGGGTGGAAAGCTGTTCTCCACCTCCTTGAGGTTGGACTATCCATATAAATTATAAGGGATTCTTATATATGAAAAAATTGTCTATTCTTCTGATTTATTATATCATTTGTATCAGTCTGGATTTATGGATATTTATTTCACATTTTGGATTATAATCTAATATTAGGTTATTTTGTTGCTCAAATTGCTCTATTGTCCCTAGAGTCTTGTTACTTCTAGGCCCTCTCAGCAGATAGAGCCTGGAAATATGTGTGTATATGACCCCTTATATGCAAATATATCTGTAATTATTTCCTTATTTATCCTTCTGTATTCATATTATGCCAAACATGAGTCAAACTCATGGTCTCCAACCCTAACTAGTATCACATAGTTCATTCTAGTCTTCACCTTTTGCTTAAACATACCTCCCACTCCAACAGTGAGAAACTTGGCTCCCACTATCCATCATCCATTTATTTGTTTGATCCCAATATACATGTATATTGGCTTCAGATTGTTAACTCATACCCTCATGAGGACAACTTTACCAAGTAGAGTGCAGTGCCTATATACAGATTCTTTAGTCTCCACTCATTTCCAACGTTTCTTAGGTCAGCACCTCTTTCCCCCCACCCTCTTCAGCGAGGTTATTTCATAAATTTGTAATGCTGTTAGATTCACCTTGTCACAGGCTGTAGTCCATCCTTGTATACCCAGATATCCCAACTTATTTTGTTAAATTTGCATACATTAAGGTTCACTCTTATATATTGTTTTAGTTTGCCAAAGTACTGCCAATGCAAAGTACCAGAAATGTGTTTTTTTCTTTCTTTCAAGAACTCTATTAAAGAAAATTTCAAGCATACCCAAGATACAGAGAATAATATAATGAACCCTCAGGTACCTGTTATCCAAGTTCAAAACAATTATCTCTTTTCTATTATATATTTTTCTCCCTGACTTTTCCCCCCAGAGTATTTTAAAGAAAATTTCAGACATCCATTTTCACCTACAAAATTTTTTTAAAACAATTTATTGAAATATATCATTCATACATGAACATTCATAAACAATAAGTGTTCAGTAAACAT
Organism: Tolypeutes matacus; assembly: GCA_026826555.1. Classification (NCBI taxonomy): domain Eukaryota; kingdom Metazoa; phylum Chordata; class Mammalia; order Cingulata; family Chlamyphoridae; genus Tolypeutes; species Tolypeutes matacus. The sequence continues at coordinate 508,642 of JAKSZT010054121.1, forward strand.
TGTGAACTTACAAAACAAACACGCATAACATCACACAGGGCTCCCATACATCACCCCACCACAAATACTTTGCATTGTTGTGAAACATTTCTTAAGAAATTATGAAAGAGCATCGTCAAAGTATTACTACTAACTATAGTCTGTATCTTACTCCCCTATACTTTAAGGGTTTATCTATTTACTTTTATCCATTTTTAACACCCCCCCCCACACACGTTTTTGCTGTTTTTGTGTCCATTCGCTGGGCAACTCTCCGTGTCTGTTTCCTGCCCTCTCTTCTCATCCTTTTCCTGTCTTCACTGAGATTCGATCCTCGGAATCTCTGATCTGGGAGAGAGGCATCCTACTGCCTGCGCCACCTTAGTTCCTGGTTTTTCGGCATGTCTTATCTTGGCTCTCCCTTGTGTCACTCTCCTGTTACATCATCATCTTGCTGCATGGCTCGTGGGGCATGATGGTGCACCCGCGCACAGGACCTGACGGTGCACCCGCTTGCGGGACCTTGTAGGTGCACCTGCACGCAGGGCCTGGGGGGCTCACCCGCTTGCAGGGGCTGGTGGCGCACTCACGTGTGGGGCCTGGGGGGCTCACCCGCTCGTGGGGCCTGACGGTGCACCTGTGCATGGGGCCTAGTGGCCCGTGCACCTTCCATATTTTTCTTTTTTAAATTTTTACCAGGAGGTCCCAGGGATCGAACCCAGGTCCCTCCATATGGGAGACGGACGTGCAACCATTTGAGCCACACCCGCCCCCCCCTGCTATATCTCTTAAGGTTGACCAGAGATACTTAGAGTTACAGTCATTTCCCATACAAGATGGTCATATAATAAATCAGGCTTAGTTTATCACCAGCATTCTAAAAACCAGACCTAGGGAGAAAAAGTAGGTCTGGGGACACATGCATAGTTTCTAATATAGTGAATGTTTAGCCTACCCTGATTATCACAAAATCAGGACAGCAAGAATATTCACACTGTTGGTTTTTATAAAGGAGATTTATTTGGGGTAAAAGCTTACAGTTCCAAGGCCGTGAAAAATCCAACTCAAGGCACCGCTAGAGGTGCTTTCTCACCCAAATCAACAGCCATGTGTTTTAGCAAGATGGTGGACAATCTCTGCCTGGTCTCTGTCTTACCCTCCGGGCTGTGCCATCTCCCGGAGCTTAGTTTTGGGCAACCAGGCATAGGGCTTGTCTCTTACCAGACCTCCTCTCTCAGGCTCGGCTACTCCGCCTTCTACCCAATTTAAGCTGCAAGCTATCAGGCACATATGGCTCATCTCTCCCCAGGGCCTCAGCTGCTTAAGCCTCTCCTTTCTGTCCCATGGCAGGACCAAATATGGCAGAGCTTTCTTTCCTGTGTGTCTCTGTTTATCAGACCCAGCAAGAGGGTGGAGACTCAACCTGAGTCACGCCTCACTGAGGTAGTCCAGTTGAAAAACGTCTCACGCCCACAGGAATGGACTAGCCCACAAACATCTTTCTCATTTTTGGGATTCATAAAATAATTTCAAACTATATATTATATATATAGATAGAGAGAGGGATTTATTATGGAATTGGCTCATGTGACCTTGGGGATTGGCAAGTCCAAATTTTTTAGGGTAGGTGCAAGCTGGAAATTCTGATTCATCAGGAGAAGCTTGGCTGGGTGGGTGAAGTAGACATACTTAGTTCTGGCTGTAAGACCTTGAACTGATTGGATAAGGAGAATTCTCTCATTGCTGAGGGCAATTTCCTTTGTTTGTAGAGGCAATCAGCTCTAGATGCAACAAAGTGACTATAGATGCTAATCCATCTGTGAAATACATTCATGGTAACAGGCCGGTGCTTAGTTGGCCAAACAACTGGACACCATAACCTAGCCAAGTTGACACATGAAATTAACTATCGCAGTAGTATTCCATCATTTTCCTTTCAATGTCCATGAGATCGGTAGTGATGACCCCTTTTTCATTCCAGATATTGATAAATTATGCCTTCTCTCTCTTTTTCTTGGTTATTCTGGCTAGAGGATTATCAATTTTACTGATTTTTTTGAGGAATAAGCTTTTTGCTTCACTAATTTTCCTCTATTGTTTTCCCGTTTTAAATTTCCTTTCTTCTGCCCATTTTACACGAATTTGCTCTTCTTTCTCTAGGTTTATAAGAAAGACACTTAATTTATTGACTTTAGCTCTTTTTTATATTTTAATATGTATATTTAATCCTCTAAATTTTCCTCTAAGTACTACATTAGCATCAATTCACAAATTTTGATAAGTTGTATTTTCATTTTCATTTAGTTCAAAATCTTCTTAAAATTGTTCTTGAGAGTTCTTCTATGACCCATGCATTAAGTAGAATTATGTTATTTAATTTCAAAATATTTGGGAACTTTATAACTGTTATCGATTTCTAGTATAATTCCACTGTCACCTGAGAAGCATACTTTATACGATTTCTATTCTTTCAAATTTGTTAAGAATGTGTTTTATGGCCCGGAATGTGGTCTATCTTGGTGAAGGTCCCATGTGAGCTTGAGAAAAATATGCATTATGTTGTTGTTGGATGGAAATATTCTATAATGTAAATTAGGTCAAGTTGATTGATAGTACTCTTCAGGTCATTTATATCCTTACTGATTTTCTGCCTTCTTGATCTGTCAATTACTGACAGAAAAGTGTTGAAGTCTACAACTATAATAGTTGTCAGTTCTACCAGTTTTTGCCTCATGTATTTTGATGTTCTGTTGTTAGTTGCATACACATTTAGGATTGTTACTTTTTCTTGGAGAATTCATCCCTTTATCATTAGATAATGTCCCTCTTTATTCCTGGTATTCTTCCTTGTTCTGAAATCTGCTTTGTCTGAAATTTATATAGCTATTCTAACTTTTGTTTGATTAGTGTTATCATGTTATATCTTTCTCCATCCCTTTACTTTTAACCTGAGTCTTTATAAACAAAGTGATTTTCTTGAAGACAACATACAGTTGGTTCTTCTAAAATGATCTAATCTGACAATTTCTGTCTTTTACCTGGTAAGTTTAGATCATTGACATTTAAAGTCATTATTGGTATAGTTGTACTAAAATTTACCATTTTTGTAACTGTTTTCTACCTATTCTTTCTGTTGCATTTGTTCATTTTTATTTTATATCCCTCTTTTTCTGCATTCTTAGATTTTAATTGAGCATCTATTATGATTCTATTTTATCTCTTTTGATGTATCATTTATACTTTAAAAAAACTTTTTCATAAACAAAAAATAAAAAAATTAAAAAAAATTTTAAAAAGTAAAAAACAAACAAAAAATAAAAATAAAAAAATATTTAAAAAAAGAACAATAAAACTTTTTCAGTGGTTTTCCTAGGGTTTACAATATACATTTTTAAATACCCAAGGCCTCCTTCAAATAACACTATACTGCTGCACATGTAGTACAGGTTTCTTATACAGAGTGTTTGCAATTCTTCCTTCCTTTCCCTTGTGACACTGCTCTCATTCATTTTACTTATCCACATCTATAATCACCCAGTACATTGTTACTATTATGGCTTTAAACAATTTTTAGAGCAGTTAAGAATGATAAAAATAAAAACTTTATTTTACCATCATTTATTCCTTCTCTGATGCTCTTTATGTTCATCTAAGTTTCTGACCTATATCATTTTTCTTCTGTATGAGGTACTTTTTAGCATTCCTTGCAGAGCAAGCCTATTAGCAAAAAATTGCCTCAGTTTTTGCCTCAGAGAAAGTCTTTACTTCTCTTTTACCTCTGAAGAAAACTTTTGCTGGATATAGAATTCTAGTTTGGCACCTTTTTCTTTCAATACCTTTTAGATTTCACTTAACTCTTTTCTTGCTTGCATGGTTTCTGAAGAATTTTTATCCTTCTTTCTTTGTAGGAAATATGCCCACCCCTCACTTTCGTCAAGATTTTCCTCTTTTTTGTTATGCAGTTTGAATATTATATGCCTAGGGTGTGGTTTGTTCATTTGTTTTGGTATTTATCTTGCTTGGTGTTCTCCTAGTTTCTTGGATCTGAGGTTTGGTGTCTGTCATTAGTTTTAGAAGTCCAGTTTGTTTTTTGTTTGATTACTGTTTGAATGGTATATCTTTTCCCATCCTTTTACTTTTAATCTATCTATATCATAAAATTTGAAGTGATTTTTTTTTTTTTTTTTTGGTAGCTAGCATATAATTGAGTGTAGTATAAGAACTAAAATTAAGGCCTAATATCATGTATTGCCTTGATATCTGGGGGAAAGTGAAAAGCCTCAAATGGCCCAACCACAAGCTCCCATCCCCACTCTTCTCACGTGGATAAGATCACCTAGCCAAACCACCCTCCTTATCAAATGGACCAGCTGCCATTCCTGCTTATCGCTGAGTAGCAGGTTTCAGTGTTTTTCCAGTCTGTGTGATTATTCAAACAAGCCAATGGCATTCTCCCATGGGAACCAGAGGGCACTCCAGCCTCTTTATACTACAAAGCCTTCCTTCCAAAGCCCCTGGTTGTTTACTCTCCTCCCAAGTGTAACCCACGTGTGGCAGGTGGTGTCCTTACCTGGGCTGTAAGTATATGTGACTAATAAAATGTTGATCTCACTTTTCCAGTGTTGAGTGTTGTGTGTTTGGCCATTCCCATGACCCTAGGGTGGGAATCCCTCTTTCCTCAACAGGGTGAATAAGAAGTGATTAAAATAATTGGCGTCATGAGCAAGATGGCCTAACCATGGCTAAGGATATCTGGTCAGCTTTTACTAACTTCTTCTTTATAATTAACTGGTTCTGTGATATGGAGAAGGTTGCCTAGAATGGAACCACCAATTGCTGGTGGGATTTCACTTTGGCCTGCATAGCATTATGTTGTCTTTGTTGGGTGTTGCCATCTGTTCCCACCCTAAAACACTCTCATACCTAAGGTGAGAATTTGTTAATTGACTATACCTGAACATGATATATGT
>JAKSZT010054121.1:518590-630438 GCA_026826555.1 Tolypeutes matacus
TTGATTAAATTATGATTAGGACTTTGATTGTGCCATGTCAGTAGGGCGTTGAGCCCCCACCCCTTGGTGGGTGGGGACTCACAGATAAAAGAAATGGCAAAGGACAGAGTTGGAGTGTTGATGCTGGAGTTTTTGGGCTAGAGCCCCAGGAAGTAAGCACACAGAGGAGCTTGGTGGTGAGGAAAGAGAAAAGGCCCTGGGAAGAGAAACGAGCCATTCACTGGGCACACAATTCAGCTGGCCTTGTGGAGATAGCAGAGGAGCTGAGCCTGGAGAGAAACAAGCCCTGGGAAGAGAAGAACCCAGGAAGCCTGAACCCTCACAGATGTCAGCAGCCATTTTGCTCCAACACGTGGCAATAGACTTTGGTGAGGGAAGTAACTTACAGTTTATGGCCTGGTAACTGTAAGCTTCTACCCCAAATAAATACCCTTTATAAAAGCCAACAGATTTCTGGTATTTTGCATCAGCACCCCTTTGGCTGACTAATACAGCAGGTATAGTGGTAATGTACTCTATCAGTTTTTATTCATCCAGAAATGTCTTAATTTCACCCTTATTTTTGAAGGACAACTTTGCCTGGTATATTATTCTCAGGTAACAGCTTTTTCCTTTCAGCACTTTGAATAGGTCCCCTCACTGCCTTCTGACCTCCATGGTTTCTATTGCAAAATCTGTTCTTAATCTTATTAAGGATCACTTACATGTGATGCTTTGCTTCTCTCTTGCTGCTTTGAAGATTTTGTCTTTGTCCTTAGCATCAGACAGTTTTGTCATAATGTGTCAGTATAACTCTGTTTAAATTCATACTGCTTGGCATTTCTTGAGCATCTTGGATTTATGCATATGTATCTTTCATCAGATTTAGGAAATTTTCTGCCACTATTTCTTCAAATATGCTTTCTGACCCTTTATCTCTTTCTTCTCCTTCTAGGACAGATACACATTTGGTATCTGTGATGGTCCCATAGGTTTCTCATGCACTGCTTTTTTAAATTTCTTTCTAATTCTCTTTTCTTTCTGCTCCCCAAACTGTACTATTTCAATTGTTTTGTCTTCAAGTTCACTGATACTTTGTTCTGCCTCCTTCAATCTCTTCTTGAACCCTCTATTGAAATTTTCATTTCAAATATTGTACTTTTGAGTGCCAGAATTTTCATTTGGGTATTTTTTATAACTTTTATTTCATTATTGAAATTCTGATTTTTTTTCACATATTGTTTTCCTAATTGCCTTTAGTTCTTTGTCCATAGTTTTTCTATTAGTTCATTGATCCTATTTATGAGAATTGTCCCAAGATCTTTGGTTAGTAGTTCCAGAGACTCTGCTTCCTCTGGAATATTTTTCATTAAATTCTTTTTTTACTTGTGACCATGTCATACTTTCCTGTCTCCTTGCATGTTTTGAATTTTCTTTTGAGAATTGGACATTCAGGGTATTATGTTGTGGTCACTCTGGAAATTTAGTTCTACTACTCTTCAGTCTTCCAGACTAAGAACAAAAAGAAACAAAAAGGAAAGAAAAAAAGAGAGAGGAAAAAAGAAGAAGAGAAAAACTACTAATCAATGTACACACACACACACACACACACGAAGAAAAAAAAACAAGGGAAAAAAGTAATGACGTGTGCTGCTTCTCCAGGTCTCTTGTTATGTACCAGTAGGAAGACAGAAGCTATTGCTTCTGAGGCTGAAACCTAGGCCAGCATCCCTGCTCATCACTCAGGGTTCTTCCAGACTCAAAAATTTGAAACAGAAAAAGAAAAAACTAGCCAATCCCCCACCCCCAAAGAGAGAGAGATAGAGAGAGAGATAGGGATAGAGAGATATAGAGATGTATACTGGCTTTCTTTTTATATCCCTGTAGATGCTAGTGTAAGGCCAGAAGATGCTGCTTCTGAGAGAAATTGAAGCTAGCGTCTGCACTGAGTTCTCGGGAATCTGCCAGACTAAACACAAGAAAGAGAAAGAAGAAACCCAACAAATGAACAAGTGGACTGGGTCTTTAAGTCCTGGTAGATGCTGGTATGAGGCCAGGAGTTGAGGGGCTGAAACCAAGACCAGAGTCTATGATGTGCTCTCAGGGATCTGCCAGGCCAGGAAACACCCACACTCAGAAGGGAAAAATACTCCAAAACACTAGCTCTTTACCTCCAAGTGGAGGTTAGTGGGAGGCTGGAAACACTGGTACCCAGAGGGCCAAAACTGAGGCCAGATTCCATGCTGATTCCTCAGGGATCCCCCAGACTGACCTCAACCCTCAACCCCAACTTTCTTCTGCCAGCCCTGGCCCTAGCTGCCACTCTCAGGATCTGGGCCACATTTCTGCAGCTGCAGCCATTTCCAAAGCTGCTGCAGCAGGGCTGAACAATGGGGTCTGGTCAATGGTGCATGCTTTCACTTACAAAAGCTGAAGTCTTGGCAGCCTCTCACTTCCTCTGGCACTCATGTAGTTTTTCTAAATATCCATTCTGGTTCCAACATTACCACTTAATTATGTCCAGTCTTTTTTTCCAGCTCCTTCATTTCTCTAGTGGAGGTAGCAATTTATAAAACTTCCTATGCTGCCATTTTGCCTAAAGTTTATGTTTTTGATGACCACCTAGCCATTGGCCCTCTCTCTCTTGATCAAGTGCCTACTTTGCTTCATATGGATGCACTTCTTTACTCCCTAAAAATCTCCATCATCACCAAGGTTTAAATAGACATCAAGGCATCAACGGGTCAGTTGTAGTGTATATAGGTTATCACAAACTTCTGTAACTTCCACAACAACTTCTGATATTAACTGCAAATATGGCAGTAATTAAATTAAATTCTGACTCTTAATCACCTGGAGTTAGGCCAGATGCCACAGGATAAGGACAGTCCTCTACAAGATTATCCTTCAGGCACTAGTCACACGTTCAGGGGCCCAGGCTACAAATTTGGGGGTTCTCACTCCATGATGGAATCAATAATTCACTAGATCAACTCACAGAACTCACTGAACCATTTTCCTTCCTGCACCCCATCACCCACCTTCTTGTGGTTCCTGAACAAAACCTCTCTCCCCTCCTCACCAAAAGCAGCTTCAGCCTCCATCAGCAGCATGAGCGAGGGGAATGAGAACGAAAAGTAAAGGCTGCTGGCAGACAAAAGCCACACCACACAGGTTGGGGAGGTGGGTGGGGTCCTGGGGCATGCCTGGCTGGTGTTTGAAGAGTAATAGTCACAGAAGCTACAGCTTGTCAGGGAAACCCTGAACTCTGATAAGACAAGAACTTGGGACTAGTTCTCCCTCAGTCTCCACACAGCCCAAGATGGGCTCAGCATGGGAGTTTCCAGCTGAACAACTTACACACACCTTTTTAGCATCACCTAGAGTCACTCTACTTTAACCTTGTTAAGGGAAGAAGCCAAGTGCCCCAGGAAGACTTGCATAGAGTAGGGTATTTTCTGCTTTTGGTCCTTAAATTGATTCACACCAAGTAAACAAGCAGTGGAAGTAGCTGTTCCCTCAACCTGCTACTTCAGGCTACATAAGGGACCCTGCATGTTGCCTCTCACCACCCAAGCTCTGCCAGAATAAAACTGTTTCCAATAGAGGTGGCAAAGTGCTTCTGAAAAGTCAAGTTAGGAAAAATTCCAACCACCTCACTTCAGCCACCAAGACCTGATGTGGCCACACATCAACTCTCCAGCTCCAGGAATACTGCTCATAGACAAAGTGTTGCTATAGGCCAGATACAAAAGGTCACCTAGTGTGAACCTCAGCTTCTTATTCACAGGACAGGTTTGTCAGGGAGAACTCCACATAAGGCCTAGTGTGATCCAGGTTGTACTTTTTCATCACTGATTTGACTTCATTGTTTTCTAGAAATTAATCTGTGAGAAATGGAACAACAATAAAAAAAAACCATTATAGATGCATATTTATATTTTAGCAGAAGGTAAATGTCTCCTGAAGCTACTCCTAAAAGGATGGCTTTTCCCATTTCTGGCCAGTTAACAGTTTCATAGACCTCAAGAACCATTTTGACATACCCAGCCACATAGTATACCCAGAGGGGTGCAACCTGCATGTATCTGTTCTATGTATGCTCCAAATATGCCACCCAAGGTGTATGCCATATGCAATATGAATAGATGGTGGTGGCATTTTACAATATATTCCTTTCCTGCTCTCCACCCTAACACCCAGCTAAAACCCTTGGTCTAAGGAACTATCTGGTTTCCTTGTGACTTTGGCACTTTGTCAAAAGCTCATCCCAGATTCCCTTTAGAAACGTTTTATCCCAACCAGGGAATTAGTATGCTGTTCTCATGGCCTTCCCATAACATTTTTTTGGGTGAAGGAAGGCTCTGAAGAGTTGTATGCAGAACTCTGGGAACGTCAGTTACGAGCTCAGCATCTGAGCGATCTAGGTATCATGGTAGTTACTTCTTTGTCCCAGGTTTGCCAAATAGCATGAAGACTCTATGCACTCCTGCTGAGTTATTTAAAGTCACTGTTCCCTAATCACATGTAAGAAATGAGCAAAAATTCTTTTTCATGTGAGTCAAGGTTTAGAACCAAACTAGTGGGTAAAAATAGGCATTGCCTGGCTATCCCAATAAAGCCAGAGACAGAGCTATAGACTGATTGAGCAGAGGCTCAAACAGCAACTTGTGGGCAGAGCCCAGCATCTCTTGCGACAGAAACACCTCTTTCAGAGGTTTTGGGAACCAGCCATCTAGGTGTCAAAAGGGGCAGCCAGTGAAGGAAGGTGGCACGTCTTTCTCCCTTGTGTTGGGGTCAAACTATCTCCCTACCCACCTGGAGATGAGTGGTGGTTGTTGGGAAGCAAAACTATGAGGTTAAGCCAGCTTGAAACCCCCTCGTTTCTGGCACTTTCTCCAGAATTCCATACAGCACTCATGTAGGACATATAACTGGAAGAAACATGGCATGTAGAACGAAAGCTTCTTTTGCAGTCAAGTTCTAGAGCATGGCTCTGCATAGAGAGGCAAGAACCCTATTCTACTGTGCCCATCTGGTCTACCACCATGCACCCAGGACAAACTGCTGGTGTGTTCAGTTGACTCACACTTGTAACAGTGAAAAGATGAGGAGACCAGCAGGGCAAGGAAAGGTAGTGAGAACAAGGGAAGGAAAAAGGAGAAAGGGGGTGCCTGGAGAGAGGAAAGGAGGATAAAGAAAATCTCTCTTAAACCAGTTCAGGACCTCACTTTGTAGGTGAAATGCTCTCTTGGCGAGGACTTTTATGCCCTTACTCTGTGGCCCAGGGCAGATCGATCCACTTTTACCAATCCTGCTGTGGAGCAAATAGTGTAGGGGTGAGGCATCAGGCTGATTATAGATTTGCAGGCCTTACATGACCTACTGGCAGGTGCCACCTACGTGACTCAGATTCAGTGTCACCATTGCTGCCAATTAGGAGACATGAAAACAACTCACAAGTGGGTTCTAAATCTCACCCTGTGTACCTCTCCTAACCTCCAGTGATACCTCTCCACCCTCCTAAGGCAACAAGTTACCGAGAAGGAATGAGGGAACTCTCCAACCCAACTTTTGGTACTTCGTGGCTATCTCCTGGTTTCTTCCAGCCCCCAACTCCCAGCTTCTGGGAGGAGATGGCATTGCTCTTGGTTTGGGTCAGCCAATCAGCTGTGATGGCCAACAGCAGATAAGGCTGGAATGGGAGATATAGAAAGTATGATACAAGCTTGGAGTGGTAAGTAGAAATGAAGATAAGCAAGAGATTCTTTTTGCCCTGGAAATGGAAGGAAGCTTCAGTCTGAGGAGGGCTAGAGGACAACCATTTAGGATTGTGGAAGAGGGCAGGTAATGAAAATAGGAGAAAATGAGGCTGAAGTAGGGGTGGGAGAATAGTTTTTTTCTTCTCCCTTTCCAGTGTCAACCCACAGGGCTAACAAGTGAAGAAGGAAGGGTTCCTTTCCCCATACCCAAGGTTAGTGGATACGTCTGCACGATGTGGACTCCCTCCATCTCTAGCTTCCTCGTTTCAGCACTTCTACCTTAGCTGCCACATCCTTCTTAGGGGAACCCTGAAATCAAATGCTCACTCCTCCACCAGCTAAGAAACAAGGATGCAACTGTAATGTCTGGTCACATTGAATGGCCTGTCTCTGGCGAGTCCAGCTCCTGTGCGCTGGGACTTTACAAAGGTAGAGGAAAGCCAGCCTCAAGAGGACCAAAACCCATGTCGGGCTTCGGACTTACTCCAGGTGGAAGAGACAGCCGTGGGCTTTGACTCTTGCTCCATGCCTTAGGCTACTAGTTGCTGCGATTCCATCCTTTGAGGGAGAGATTGGGAAGAGGTTCATTTTCTCTCCATTTTCAGGACTTATTTTATTTTATTTATTTATTTTTTTTGATATATAAATATATGTGCATATATGTGTATTTGCTTACAAAAATGTTATTTTTATATATATATATACATATATTTTAAGAGGTGCTTAGATTACCTAAAATATTACACGGAACCCACTGGGATTCCCATGTTGCCCACCTCCCACACCTCCCACCACATCCCACACAAACATCTCCCACAGTGTGGCCCACCAACCTCAATGAACTTACACATCCTGGAGCCTTGCCACCAACCATAGACCACAGTTCACACTGTAGACCACACTCTCTCCCACTCAGTTCTGAGTGGTGTGTGCTGATTTAAAATGGCCTACATCCATTGCCACAACAGTACTCAGGACAACCTCCAACTCCCAAAGAAGCCCCTGTATTTCAACTGCTCATCCCCTCCCTACCCAAAAACTGTCAAGTGGCCACTGGCTCCACCTCATTGTTATAATTTCTTGCATTGCAAGAATCACCATATGTGAGCAAGAGAATGCCATCAAGTCCACTCTAGTCCATAGTTCTTCCCCCAATCCAGAGGTGACTGGGATGGTGATGTCCACTCCAACTCCAAGTGAGAGAGGGCTTATATCCCATGGATATGGTGGGTGGGATGATCCTGCCTGCAGATGCAGGCCCTCTCCATTCCCTGGGATGGCCATTTCCCATCGTTGTCTCCTCACCAGATGACTTGGATGAGTCCATTGAGCTGTAGGGTAGGAGTTGCAGTTCCACCTAGATTTCATGCACACCTGGCACATAGGTAGGCGGGAGGCTCCAGTCTCTGGAAGTATACCTAAGAAACTCCAGCATCACATGTAGGTTTGAATAGAAGGGACTGGTGAACCATGTGCAGGGAGGACTTATTTGAGTCTAATTCTGTCACTCTCAGGAGCACAGATTCCAAAATAGAACCCACTGATAAGGCATCAGTCTCTTATATAGGACCAGGGTGTCTCCGGAGCTCTCAGGAACCTCACTGAGTGGGGTGATAGGCACTTAGATGTTCTATGAGCTCCTACTGAGGTGTGCGTAAGAGTTACCTCTGGGATGACCTCCCGACTCTCTTTGAAGTCTCTTAGCCACTTGAACTCATTTGTCTTTACCATTTCCCCCTTTTATTCAAGGTCTTTTTCCAGTTGTGTTGCCAGTTGGCACTTGGGAAAAGTTTTCAATTAGCAATAATCATGCCTCGGATAAACCTCATTGGCTACGATACTGCCACTGCACAAAGCTGCCAGTTGGCACTTGGTATTAATCCCTCGTTGCCAGGGAGGCTCATCCCCGGGAGTCATGTCCCACGTTGGGGGGAAGGTAATGCAATCATATGCTGAGTTTGGCTTAGAGAGAGGCCACATTTGAGCAACAAGGAGGCTCTCAGGTGGCAACCCTTAGGCACCCCACAACTGCAGGCTAAGTCTCATTTACAAGAGCAAAGACTCACAAGGGTAGTCATCAATAAAAAACAAAACAAAACAAAAAAAACCATCAGTGGGTCATCCTATTTTGACAGGCACTGTCCCTACACTCAGAAGACTATTGCTGCTCCCTTGGAGATTGTGGCAGAGCTCTCCAGGCTAGGAATTCAGATTCCCTCATTTATTGTGTGATTATCCACCCATCGTGACCATGCCCCATCCCCTGATCCTTTGAATGATTTTGTATTTCTTTCATGTATATTCGGTTGAACCAATCCCCACGAAACCCCCCAATCAGGACTTATTTTAAAATGCACCCAGTCACACCCCAGGGAAAGATTCCTGTTTCTCAGCCATCTGGTCAGCACTTGTCTTGGCCACTGGACTTTTAAAAAGAATTAGCTCATGAGGCATTTGCAACATACACTACTCTCTAGACTCGAGCTTTTTGTTGTCACTGCAATGTGTCCAGGGACAAAGCCATAAGAAGTGCATGCATATTGCATATGACTATGCTGTACATATAAGACAAGAATACGACGATGTGTCTGGGTTAAAGCACGACCGTATACCCAAGCATTTGCTCCGGTGCAGAATAATGCAAACTGCTAGAATCAGCCTCCTTCCCACTCCTGCTCTCAAATGAAGCGCAACATTCCCAACTCATTTACAAATAAGGGGATGCTGAATTGCAAAATAAAATAAAAAATTTAAAAAGTCAGTCACATAATTCAAGGCAGATTTCAAGCTGATGTGTGATAATGCCAAGTACAAGTTGGACAAGAGGATCCTGCTAGCAGGCTTCAAGATGATAAACAAACAGGCAGCTCTTTGGGACAACGAAGATACAGCTGTTGAGGAACCTGTTCCAAAGTTGTACCTGTACAAGGAGAAACTGCCGAGAAATCCCAAAAGCCAAGTTAAGAAGTTAGCTGTGCGTGTGAGCCCGAAGGGAACGCCTGCAGCCTTACCGACAGCACAACGGGGAGCACGTGCAAGCCCTGGTGAGGCACATGGCCTCCGAGGCTGAGGACGGATTAACCAGTTCCTGGCAGGTGGCAAGACGCACTACCACAGCAAGCACAGGGCGGCAGTCTGCTCTACCCTGCGGGCAACGTGGCCAAGCCCGAGGCCGAAGAGGAAGAGATCCACCCAGTGGCCTGGAGTTCACTCTCGAGTAAGGTGCTCCCAGGTTTTACCACGCTGGGCTTCAAAAATGAGAGAAGAAATAAAGTAACATTTCTCTCTAGTGCAAGCGCTGCATTTTCAGTGCAAAATAATTCTGTGTTTGGCGACTTGAAGTCAGATAAGGCCGAGCTGCTGTACGCCCCTGCCTACGGCGATGAGGTTGGAGCTGCAGGAAGAGAATGGTGGGCGACCTCCTCCACCAGCTCAGGCAGGGACCACTCCAGGATGCTTTTCCAGCTGAAGCAGAGGAGAAATCTGCCCATGAAACCTCCAGACAAAGTAAAGAGAGGGGATTGATTCCCTTGGAGATGGTAGCGGCTCTGTTCTGGCTATTCAGACGTCTCTCTTGATATTTCCACGCTCACCGCTCTGGGGAAAGTGAGGAAGGAGCTGGACCATGACGATGGCCACCTGAACTCGGAGAAGACGAGGAAGCTCTTGTCTCAGCTCTCTGTCGGATGCCTGTGGGCGGTGCCAGCACCACCTGAGCGGCCCTTCCCATGGCAGTGATGGCGAGCGGCAGGTTGTGGGCCAGGAGCCCTAGGAGTTCCTGCAGTCTCCGGAGCCTGCGGCCTTAGTGGCCCATGTGTAGTCTTGGGTTGTGATTTTTTTTTTTTTTTTTTTAGGTTTAATTTACATGTACGGAGTTTTTGTCAGAGGACAGACTTTCATTTTATCCCCTCTGGAGGAAGGGAAGTTATCTCCATGATATCACGTCGGCAGCACGCCGCCTTCAGCATTTTTGTATATAGCCTAATGAATCCTGAGTGGTGAAACAATAGGGCCGTGTGTGAAACCCGGTTGTATCAAGTCTGTGTGTCTTCTCTGAGCATCTTGGTGTCTGCTAAGGCAGCTTTCCTCTCCGTATGGTCATCCTTGCCTGCCCTCCCCAAGCCCTGTTCAGGTGGCACAGGGACGCACAGTATGGGGTGGATCCTGCTTCTGCAAGTCGGTGCCCTTTAAGGTTAGAAGTTGTGAAGCTTAGGCACGCCCCGGCCCCGTTCCCAGGGCGCCCGCCAGCCAGTGAGCAGGAAGCACCAGCCCTCAGCGGGAGAGGTCTGGGGTCAGAGCAGTGTCTCCCTGTTCTCCTTTTAATTTTTGTGCATCAGAAAGGCGGGTACTCTGCTAGAGGAGAATACATTTTCTTACCTTTTAAAATGAAGTATTAGGTGTCCCTAAAACATTTTTTACTCTGGATGTTTTCATTGGATGACTTTATATTTGCAAAATATTATAAATACAGATCTTAATAAAACTATGTAAAAGAGAAAAAATAACAGTAGAAGGGAATTTCCATTTCCTAAAATCCACAGCAAACTTATATGAATGTAAAATGTTAGAAGCATTTCCATTAAAGTCAGGACTAAGACACAGATGTATGGCCTCAACTCTACTGTTGAAAACTGGACTGGAATGCATAACCAGAACAATAAGTATCAAAAGAAATAAGATGTAGGAACATTGAAAGGAAGGAGATAATAAATGGTGACAATATGATCTTATAATTAGAAAATACAAAGGAACTGATGCACAAAATACACAAATGAATAAGAGAATTCAGAAAGCTGCCATATAGAAGATCACTATAGCAAAATCAGGATATTAGCCAACAAAATCAATATCTAACTAGGACAAGCAATAGAAAATATCCCAATCACAACAGCAACAATGTCCAAAATTTACCTAAAAAGAAACCTAATAAAAATGTACACCATCTTTTTGCATGAAACTAAAAAAAGTTACTGATAGACTTAGATAAAAGAATCCTCAAATAACTAAAGCAGTATACTATGTTTATTCATGGAGAACAGACTATTGTAATGATGTAAATTCTTAAATGATTTATAGGTTTAATGCCTTACCCATAGCTGCAAGATGAGAACTAAGCTCGGGTTGCTGTTTTCCGTGCCCCAAATAAACTCTAGAAAAACTAAAGAAGAAATAAAGAGAGAACAATATCAACAACAGCAAAACAAGAAAACTGAGACCTCCCCCGAGGGCCACTGTAAGTCTGTATTGAACTAGCACCTGTGTTTAGGCAGTTGGGGAGCATGCCCTGAATTGAGACAGGTCTGTAGCCTGCAATAAGGGGCAGTGGACAGGATCGGATGGAGGATAGCTTTTAAAGCTCGGCCGCTCTTTCTTCCCAGTGTGCCTTGAGACAATGGATTTTGACTCCATCACTGTGGGAATCTGAGGCAGCAGCTCAGACCACTGAAATATCAGGATAGCACAAAAGTTTGTGTCGATTGAGGCAGTAGGATGACAGAGGCTGTGCTAGTAACCACGTGAAACTTCTTTATTGGATGAGGACTGGCCTTTTAAACATAATATAGAATATAAAGGATGAAGGGTGAATCACATATAGCATGATGAATCTCTTATTCATTTGTGTATTTTGTGCATCAGTTTCTTTTTTTTTTTTAATTTTTTAACAAATCAATTTTATTGGTACAGAGTAATAAAGCATAAATCCATCCAAAGTGTATATAATCAATGGTATTCAGTATAATCACATAGTTGTACATTTATCACTTCAGTCATTTTTAGAGCATTTTCATTATTCCAATAATAATAATAATATAATAAAAAAGAGAACAAAGCTCTTCACCTCTCAATCTCTCCATGTTTCCCCTGCCATACAAAGCTGCTATTCTCTGTCCTTCTCTCTAATATATTTGTACTTATATTTTGTAAAAACAATCTTATATAAGCAATATCACACATACTCATATTTTACATGAGGTTTCACTGTGTTATACAGTCCCATGTTACATTTTTTAGCTTTCCTGCTAGTAATATACATGACCTTGGACTTACCCTTTCAACCACTGTCATACCCACATAATAACAACTCTGCTAGCTACAAACACTGTGATGTACTTTCACCATTTCTATTCATTTCCAAAGATTTACAAACAACTTTTTTTTTACCAATCCTATATAGATTAACCCTCAGCTTTCCCTTCTCTACCTTCATTCTGTTTTCTGGTAACCTATATGCTAATTATTAACTCCATGAGTTTACATTATATATGTAGTTCATAATAGTGCATTCATACAGTAATTGTTCTTTTGTGTCTGGCTTGTTTCACCCAACATAATGTCTTCCAGTTTCATCCATATTGTCGTATGCATCACGACTTCATTTCTTCTCACCACTGCATAATATTCCATAGTGTGTATACACCACAATTTGTTTATCCATTCATCAGTTGATGGACACCTGGGTTGTTTCCAACTTTTGGCAATCATGAATAATGCCACTATGAACATCTGCATGCAGATGTCTATTTGTGACCCTGATTTAAGTTCTTCGGGATATATACCTAGTAATGGTATTGCCAGGTCACATGGCAAGTCTATATTCAACTTCTTTAGGAACTGCCTCATCAATTTTAAGGCATAAAGTAATATTAGTGATAGAGAGCTTATCACATATTGATAAATTTTTCATTTAGCAGGATGATACAACAGTTTTAAACTTGACTTCACTCATGATGAAACTTTCAAACAGATGAGAGGGTGTTACTTGTCCCAGAAGCTCCATCTCCTCTTTTCCTCATCTTCGTCCCCCACAGGGTTGCAGCAGCAGGCAGCTTCCTGTTGGTCCATGCAGGGGCGGGAGCATGGCAAGAGCAGGGCACAGGAGCCACGAGGGCCCCAAGCGCAGCAGCAGGGCGCGGAAGCCACTGAGAGCAGGAACGGGGTGGGGAGGGTGGGGGGGCAACAAGGGTCAGGAACAGGAGCAGAAGGGCCATCAGTTTCTTTAAAAAAATTACCTACCTAACTACCTACACACACACACACAAACATACAATTGTTAGAGATGTAAATATATTTCATACTATGAATGAGGGTCAAAAATAAAATAAAAGTCCCTGTACTGGATTGAGCAATTAGGTAATGTCAAAATATCTGGGTCTCATAAAATCATGTAGTTCAGCTTCTTCCCCTTAGAACGTAGATCGTTTATAACAAAAATCTAAGTGTAGCTGGTAAACAGACCCCATGATTCATTGTGGTTTTTCTCTAGCAGCTCACCTCCAGTCCTGGGCCACTAACTTGTGCTGCAGCTTCTCCATCTGGTATCTAGCTGGGATCCTGACCCATCTGCAAGGTTTGCACTAGGGAAACAGCACAAAGCTTTCAGGGAATTGGTATTTCCCAGAGAGCCTTTTTTTTCTTCCAGTGACAGAAGATTTTTTTTAAATTTAAAAACAAAACCAACCTCCCCCCAAGTAACTCCCCCAAACAAACAAACAAAAAACAGATTAAATAAAATTTACAGTGAATATACCCAGCAAACATCTGTATGCAATTAAATACTGTGTCTTTTACTGAAGCACAAATTTCAAATAATACACAAGTGTTCTAAGGGGTGAGGGGGACCCAGGTTTTAACTCTATGGACTTTGGGGAGACAAGATGAGGGAAGTGAGAAGAAGGGGAAATCAAAAATTTTTTTCTTAATTCTGTCCATATAAATATATTCATAAAGACCAAAAAAGAAGGGAGCTTAGGATAGCAAGGAAATAGAATAGAGTGTGGGACCCTCCCAATTCTACCTGGCCAAAAATTATGAAAGAAATTAATTGCATGGTGGGAGAAGAGATAAAAAAATGATAGAAGAGGATGGGAAGGAGAGGGAAACAGAGAGGAGCCAGCTGGGGAAAGAGAGGGGATAATGGGGACAGGGTGGGGGGTGGGAAGGCGAGGAGTCCAGTGCCAGTTTGAGTGTCTGTTTTCATTTTCATTCCGACTATCTTAGGCTCCAGTTTAGCATCTGTCTCCCTGTCTTCTGCCTCTGTCAGTGGTCTGTCTGGTCTCTCGCCCCCATTCTCCTTGGCCCGCCCCTACTGTGCCAGTCCTCTTCCCTCCAACACTTATGGGGAGCTGGCTCGCTCCAGGATCCCCAGGTCATAGTTCTTTTTGGCCACTCGAAGTTTGAAGCGACTCACGGAGTTGTTGAGGGGAAGGGAGGCATTTTGGAGAGCCAGGAGGCTGGGGAACACAGCCATGAGGGTGCACAAGGCAGCCAGGGCCGCATGGCCACCGCCCTCGGCAGTCCCGCTGCCCCCAGGGAGGCTTTAATGGTGATGCCAAGAGGAAGACACCCCCCACTCCCACCTCAGGACTGACAGGATCGCCCACCCTAGAACAGAGGGGCTCCCCCTGCAAAGCCTCGTCCTTGTTGTCAGCCTTGAGCGCCCCCTGCAGAGCTGCCAGCACGAGGTGCCCTCTTACTTTCATCCCCGGGGGCTCGAGGAGCTGAGAGCCCGGGTCCCATCAGGAAAGCCTCAGGTCGTCAGAGGCGAGAGGGCTAAGGGGATGCGGAGAGTCCAAGCAAAAACTCTTAGAACTGAGGGGACACGCCCCGCAACCCCGTCGCGCTCTGCCCCGCCCCCCACCCACGGCCCGAGGCCTGGCTGTTAAGCCCAACGCCCCCTCCATTCTGTCTTGGGGACTCAGGGAATGAAGGCCTTGGTCTGAGGCTGGTGGACTCAGGTCAGCAGAGGGAGAAATCCCAGACCCTATCCTGGGACCTGGAAAATTCCAGACCCCCAATAAAAAGCCCCGCCCCTGCCATCAGCCCTGGGAGGCCCCAGGCAGAGCTGTCAGGCTGAGGATCCCCCTTTTCCCTCCGGGAGTCTCAGGGAGGTGGGGGCTTTGGTCTGCTGGGGGTGGCTGTGTGAGTGCGGACTGAAAACCCTAATCATCCAAGGCAGAGGAGTTTCCGTAGAACTCTATCCCTTCTGTCAGCTTTCTGAGGCCCCAGGAGGGGTGCCACCTTCTCAGGGAAGAAGCAGAGGGGAGGGGACACAGGGTCGGCCAACACAATTTACACGACGATCCTGAATGTGAACTGAGAGGACCCCTGGCAACAGAAGAGGGGGACTCCCACAGAAGCTAGACCTGCCAGCCTCTGCTCTCAGCCCCAGTAAGCCCCAGGCAGGGCTGGCAGGCTGTAGCCTAAGGCACACTTTAACTTCCTCCACAGGGTTCCCCTGGGGCAGGTTGATCAAGAGAACTAGAGCCTTGTGGGTTCCTAGAGCGGTGCCTTCAAGGAAACCTGCAGAGGCTGCCTTCATTTGAATCAAGGCAGTGTCTTTCTGCTGACAGGTGCTCACACTCTCTCATCCTCCCTCCTTCAGTGGGCCCACATTACCTGTTGTCTGCTCACAATCCTGTTTCCTGTCCCTGGCCAGAGCCATCATGCCTCGTGGTCAGAAGAGTAAGCTCCGTGCCCGCGAGAAACGCCGCCAGGCCCGAGGTCAATCCCAGGGTCTTGGGGGTGCTCAGGGAACCGTAGCAGAGGAAGAAGAGGCCCCTTTCTCCTCTTTTCCTGTTGTAGAGGGTATTCCTCAAAGCTTGCCAGCTGCTAGACCACGTGGCAATCCCCAGGGGCCTAGGAGAGCCCCATCCACCACCACTACTTCTGCAGATGTTTCATGCACACCATCTGATGAAGGTGCCAAATGCCAAGATGAGGAAAGTCCAAGCACTTCCCAGGCCCTGTCCACCACTGATCGCTCACGCAAGACCCCTCTAGACCAGAAGGCTATTTTGTTGGTGCAATTCCTGCTGCGCAAGTATAATATGAAAGAGCCCATAACGAAGGAAGACATGCTGAAGTGTGTCATCAAGAAACACAAGCATCACTTCCATGAGATCCTCAGGAGAGCCTCGGATCTCATGGTGCTGGCCTTTGGCATTGATGTGAAGGAAGTCGACCCCACTGGGCACTACTATGCCCTTGTCAGCAAACTGCAGCGCAACTCTGATGGAAGGCTGAATGGTGAGGAAATCATGCCCAAGAGCGGCCTCCTGATGACTGTCCTGTGCGTGATCTTCATGAAGGGCAACTGCGCCGCTGAAGAGGAGATCTGGGAAGTGCTTAATGTGATGGGAATATATGCTGGAAAGAAGCACTTCATCCATGGGGAGCCCAAGAAGCTCATCACCAAAGATTTGGTGAGGGAAAGGTACCTGGAGTACCGGCAGGTGCCCAACAGCGATCCGCCATGCTATGAGTTCCTGTGGGGTCCCAGAGCCCACGCTGAAACCAGCAAGATGAAAATCCTGGAATTTTTGGCCAAAGTCCATGATACCGTACCTAGTGCCTTCCCGGCCTGGTATGAAGAGGCTGTGAGAGATGAGGAAGAGAGAGCCCGAGCCAGATTTGCAGCTATGGTTCGTACCATGGCCAATGCACGTTTCAGGGCCAATTCCAGCAGCTTCTCCCACCCTTAGTGAAGTACAAAGCCGTTTTTTCACTTTGAGTTTAAAGAGAGCAGTCAACCTTCTAATTGGGGGGGGGGCATGGAGGGGCTGGAAAGAACACGATGTAAATCATATCTGTGTTCCTGTTCTACATGATTAATTAGCAGATTTATCTTTTTTGTTGTTGAAAGTTTTCAAAAGTTTCTTTTAGAAAAAAGGTTTCATTAGCTTCAGGATCTAAGTTTATGAATGATATTGGTTACATATTTATTGC
Source organism: Tolypeutes matacus (assembly GCA_026826555.1). Taxonomy (NCBI): domain Eukaryota; kingdom Metazoa; phylum Chordata; class Mammalia; order Cingulata; family Chlamyphoridae; genus Tolypeutes; species Tolypeutes matacus. The sequence goes on from JAKSZT010054121.1 coordinate 535,057, forward strand.
TGTTTATGAGTAAGAGCTTTGCTATTTTATAAAACAAATTGGGAAGCCTTCTCTCTTGTTTAGTAATCCAGAACAAGAAAACATGGTCTTCAAATAGGCATTAGAAAAGTGAAAGAAATCAGCAGTAAAATCATTGGGATAAAGACATAGAGAAAAAAAGTAAAAGATGAGTAATTCTTGGCTTCCCTTATTCTTTCTATCCTGTTCTGTAAAAATAAAAGTTATATATCCAGACTTGTTTAGTTGATTCAAGAATGTATGTGGAAATAAATCCTAATAAATTAGACCTCTTGCTGACTGGCTCTTTTATTCCTCAAACATTAAGTATCGCTCTTTGGAAGTCTCTGTGTTAGTCCTGGGAATGCTAAGGTAAAGAACACCGAGCCATTGCTCAGAGTGCGGGAGGAGCACTCCTAAAAGGAACATGGTGAGAAACCCCCTAAAACTTAAAGGACAAACAAAAAGAAGGGAGGCAGCAGGCTGGTGGTCCAGATGAGGGCAGTCAAGTGTAAATGTCCTGAGGCACAATAGTTTTGGGTTTTGAACACCTGCAAGCCCTTCAGGGTGAGTTAATATTAAGTTAAGCTGGGTGGTGGGTCAGATGAGGCTGTGGGAGGAGTGAGCAAGGGGCAAACCCTCAGATGGTATGTCTCCGAGTTGAGAGATTAAGCCTGGAATGATAATCTGCTTTTAAGCAGTTACTTTGGGACCATGGATACATCAGAGAGAAATCTCCACCCGGAGCAGGATTGGAAGGTGTTCTGTGCTCCTGTCCCAGTGCAGTTGAACACCCTACTCAAACTAGGGGTTGTATGCACATTATCTCCAGGGAGTTTCTAAGAAATAAGGGTAACACTCTTTTGAGGTGGGATGCTCAGAAGCAGCTGTGCTGGCTCTCCTTGCCCTGGGCTGGGAGAGCCAGAGCCCACTCCTTTAAAAGGGCTTTTTAATAAAGTTATTTTGAATGTAATTTGGCAAACTCTAAGTGAGGGCTAGATTTTGGTGGGGGTGAAATAAATGCAAATAAGGGTGGTTTGGATGGAAGAGCATCTGGGAGGGAGGGAAGGAGTTGGTCCTTGACACAAATTCTAGGATCTCTAAGTTGCATCCAGATGGGGAGGACTCCCCAACAACGAAATTAAATAATATATCCTCTAAAGGGGAAGATTTACTGAGGTTCTCTTTTTCTTACCAAGCAGCATTTTTGGCTGATTTGGTGTTCCATGTCCTAAAACACTGCACATTCTTTGACATCCCCTGTATTTTAAAACAAATCCCAGCAGGTCAGTTGGTATCATCTGGGTTCAAAGTAATCAGAGTAATAACAGATATTCTTTAAAGTCTCAGTATATGGCAGGCACTGTGCCATGTGCTTTACATATATCACAAACACTCCAACAGTCCTAGAAGGTGGGGTTTATCCAACCCACTTCACTGATGAAGAACCTGAGGCTCGCAGTGCTTGGTAATTTGCCCGAGTTCACGTGGCCCATAAGTGACAGAGTTGGTACTAAACCCTTCCTCTGAATTCATCAATAGCTCACAATGTGCCAATTCCTTCCAGCCTGATTAGATCTCTTAAGTCATTTCTCTTCTTACTACACCCTAATGTATCTCAGGTAATAAGAAGAAGGACCCTGTGGCCAACATACTAAAAGCTGGTGTAATAAAATGTCTGAATGAGAGTATACACAATTTGGGGATTGGCTGTGGGTTTCATTTGACTAGTGTCCCGCTGTCCGTAGCCTCAGGGTTCCTTGAGAGCTGACTCTGCCCAGAGGCTGGCATTTTGTCCAGCTCCAGCTCTATCCCACATTCCCACACCCCTCCCCTGGGTCCTCCCCAGTGTGCCCTCCTGTCCAAACAGGGTCCCGACCCACTGAGCAGCTCTTCACAGCCTCCTCCTCTGAAGGATGTGCCCTGCTCAGCAGAACAGACAGCCCGGCATCACCTGCCCTCACGCACAGAGCATTCCATCTCTGCAGATGTCCCCTGGCTGTCCCAACCGTCACTGTGGAGTCCCACTGAAAGCAATAATAGCCTTTGCCATTGCCATGTAATTGTTGACTTTGGACAGTGAGGTTTAGTCACCTGCTTATCCCCACTAGGTGCCTGCAGCACTCAAAGTTGTATCCAAATAGACGGGTCAGTGAAGTCTAATTTGGCACCGAATCTACTGGTTCTTGGGCTATAACCCTGAACTTTTAGAGTCAGTTTGGAAACTGCCCTGATAGTTGCAGTAAGATTTTAATGGTGCGACTTATTTGAGACTGCATGCTGAACACATACACTGATAAGTGAGCATATCTTGGTGGTGAAAAACCCAAGCTTTACCATAAGTAGTGCATGAGAAGAGATCATGAAAATCAGCATGTAAGCAAACATCTACATAGGCAGAATTTCTGAAAACCTTGGAGTCCTTCTAGGAGATGGAAAAATGGTTTCTTGGCAGACACGGTAGCTCTGGTATGAAAAGAAAAAAAATAATCAACATCATTCTGCTGCTTTTGTCCCTGGGCTTGCCCCTGAGGAATACTCCTGACTTTACAGTGGGTCTAACAGCACCTTTCCAAGTGTTCAGGCATGTTAATCAAGTGGTGGGTAGCAGACTCATATGTTATGATTTGACCAAGCACCAAGAAGAAGAAGTAACTTCTCAGCCTATTTAAAGCATAGGGATCATTGCAAAGGTCAATACAGAAAGGTGCTATTGAATGAGGAAGGTGAATCCTCCCTGCTGAGATTGACCAGGTCCTTTTGAAAATTGGTGTGACCTGTCTTTGAAAAACCCTGTTACATATAAGCACTAGAAAAAGTTTGCACAGTGCAAGGAAAATTTGGCCTTCTCAGAGATGCAACAACGAAGACGGTTGTTGTTATAACAAATTATACTAATTGCTCTTTATTGAGCATCTACTATATAACAGTTTGTGGGACAGACTGCAGGTGCTCATCCACATTATGTCTTGATCTCCTTTCTGGGCTCATGGGGAGATGATATTCCCAGGCCACCTGTAGTGTTAGGAAGGCTCCATGTGCCTTGACCTTGCCACTGAAATATGAGCAGAAACAATGTTTGTCACTTACAGGCTGAGGCGTTTGACAGCCAGTGTGCCACATTCCATGCTTTCTGTTCATTCGGCAGTGAGCATGGAGACCCCGTGTTGAGATGTGGAACCACATGATGCGACCAGCTTGGATCCCTGGGGCTCCTGACAGCTGAGAGCCTCTACCAACCCACAGCAGCTTTTATGCGCATGAGAAATAAACTTTTGTAGTGTTAAACTTATTCAGATTTCAGGCTTTTCCCCATTATATTCCCTAGCAGTTACTTTATTTGACTTATTTGGTCAAACTTTTTGGTGAAAAAATATTGTCTTACTGTTCTTTCATTTGTATTTTCCTATTTTCTAATTAGGTTCAGCAGAAAATTAACTTAATCCCTCACCTCACCCATATAAAGCAGGATTTCTGCAGTGATGTCTTGAGTACCAGGATACTTCTGGGCAGGGTTTAAAATTCTGAAATGTTAAGAAGACATTTCCCTTTACTTTGAGAAGCAAACATTTGGTCAAAACGACCAGATTTCAGGGATTGGGTCCAGACAGGACACTCTCAGCTAGTGAGGAGCATCAGGACTGCTGGGTGGGAAGGCAATTTCCAGAACACATGAGAAAGCCCACCAAATCTAGAGAGATCAGGTCCCTGGAGGCTGGGACTCCATGATGACTTGGCACCTCTAATTTCGCCTTCTCCGGAAATCCAATCCGTGAACCTGCAGAAGTCACAGCAGTCTGGGTGAAGTGTGGACTGCATGCCCAGAGTCCTGTGCACTCAGTAGCTCTTCTTTCCCCTCGGGGAATTGCTCCTTGGCACCCACAGAACTCTAGGGCTCTCCCTGAGCACTTCTGGGAAAGCTCAGTGCTAGAAGACCCTTCCTCAGACATGGACTTCATCCTGCTCCTGCATAGGCCTCTCTCTCTGCGTGGTCTCCATTCTTCCACATACACTGTATCCCAAATTTGCTGCTCTGCTTTTCACCACTGCCAACAGTATGTGGCCCCACCCACTCCTGCATCCCCAGCACACCTTACCATCCCTTTTCTTATTTCCCTAGCTCCTCACTGCCCACCCCACTCCCACCTGGACAAGCATAGGCAGACACTGTCCTAGCCACTCATCTATTCTCTATCTTCAGCACAGGCCTGGCTACCCTTTCTCTAACCCACCACCCGCCTTAGTATTTTTTAAAGGTTCTTCTTTCCTGCTGATTCCAACCCTCTCTCTGCCTCCTTTCTAGTCCTGCTTCAAATTATTTTCCAGGAAAGAAAACTCTATGTGACTACCGGGTACCTTTTACCCAGTAGACATGTAGCATCTAAAACATGGTGAGCCTTCCCTGCTTCTCACCAGTGTTTCCTTCTTTTGAGAATATTCTCTGCTCATGTCCCCATATACAGACCCTCAACAAGTGCAGTGGGCTTGGCTCATTTTATTTTCATCTCTTGCCTCTCCTGCCTCCAACATGGCACACAATCCCCTTGACTGAAGTTCAGATTGCAAAATCGCAACCAAATCTGCTTCGCAGGTATAGCTTAGTTTCTTTCATGATTACAAGCTGAAGTAGTTCTTTTTTTTTTTTTTTTTTTGGAAATTTATTTTTATTTTTTTTATATATATATACATATATTTTAAGAGGTGCTTAGATTACCCAAAATATTACACGGAACCCACTGGGATTCCCATGCTGCCCACCTCCCACACCTCCCACCACATCCAACACAAACATCTCCCATAGTGTGACCCACCAACCTCAATGAACTTACACATCCTGGAGCCTTGCCACCAACCATAGACCACAGTTCACACTGTAGACCACACTCTCTCCCACTCAGTTAAAGAATGTCTGCTCCAAGCAACAGAAAAATAATTTGTGCCTGGTGTTCACAGCACCATTTCTAGTCCCACTGTGTTCACACATGAAATGGTGAGCACATTCTTAAATGCCTGGTATTTGTTGGCTTGCCTGTTCACCAGGGCCATGGGTACTAAGAGGAAAAAGCCAGTCCCACCCACTGGAACTTGTAGTAGTCAGACACAATAAAAGGAAAGTATACTTCCACATCTTGCTTCTGGTGTTCCGGCTATTGTCATACATTTTACTTCTACATGTGTTTAGATTAAACAATTATCTCTTTTTTTTTTTTTTAAGATTTATTTACTTTCACTTACTTTTATCAATTTTTAACCCCCAGCCCGCCATTTTTGCTGTTTTTGTGTCCATTCGCTGGGCAATTTTCTGTGTCTGTTTCCTACCCTCTCTTCTCATCCTTCCTCCTGTCTTCACCAGGATTCGATCCTGGGAGCCTCCGATGTGGGAGAGAGGCATTCTACCGCCTGCACCACCTTAGTTCCTGTTTTTTTTTTTGGTACGTCTCATCCTGGCTCTCCCTTGTGTCACTCTCCTGTTACGTCATCATCTTGCTGTGAGGTTTGGTGGGGTCCATGCGTGGAGCCTGGTGGCCTGCGTGCCTTTTATATTTTTCTTTATTTTACCAAGAGGTCCCGGGGGATCGAATGCAGGTCCCGCCAGGTGGGAGATGGATGCCCAACCATTTGAGCCACATCCTCCCCCTCCCCCCAGTCAATTATCTTTTAAGCATAATTAAATATAAGGAGAACTCTTATATTTACCCATGTCTTTACCATTATGACGCTCCTCATTTTTTGTGTGGATACATACATCTATCTGGTATCATTTTCCTTCTGCCAGGAGGACTTCCTTTAACATTCCTTGCAGTGTGCATCTGTTGGTGATGGAATTTTCAAGTATTGTATTTCTGACACAGCCCTCATTTTGCCTTTGTTTTTGAAAGTTATCTTTAATGGGTATAGAATTCTAAGTGGAGAGATTTTTTTTTTTCCTTTCAGTGATTTCAAAATGTCGCACCATTCTCTTCTGTTTTTTGTTGCTTTGTACAAGAAATCTTCTGTCATCCTATCTTTGTTTCTCTATAGGTAAAGTCATTTTCCTTGGTCCACTTTAAACTTTGAAACTTTTTCACTAGTTTTAAGTGATTTATTGTTATTTTTAAAAATCTTTTCTTATTTTTTAAATCTTTTTTTTAAATTATTTTTTAAAAGATACTAGATTACATAAATGTTACACAAAAGATATAGGGATTCCTATATGCCCCACTCCCCACACCTCCCACACCCTCCCACATAAACATCCTTCATTAGTGTGGCACATTCATTCCAGTTGATAAACGCACCCTGGGGTTTTGCCATTAAGCATGGACCATAGTTCACATTGTAGTCTACACTCTCTCCCACACAGTTCTGCATGTTGTGTGATGATATAACATGGCCTATATCTGTCATTGCAATGTCACTCAGGACGATTCCCAAGTCCCCAAAAAGCTCCTGTATTACATTTGTTTTTCCCTCTCCCTGCCCCCAGAGCCTCCAGTGGCCACTGGCTCCACATCAATGTTGTAATTTCTTCCATTGCTAGAATCACAATATGTCTATAGTAGAATACCAGTAAGTCCACTCTAGTCCATAGTTCTTTCCCCAATCCCAAGGATTCTAGGATGGTGACGTCCACTCCACCTCTACTTGAGAGGGGGCTTATATCCCATGGGGAAGATGGATGGGACTATCCTGCCTGCAGCTGCAGACTCTCTCTGCTCCCTGGAACGGCTATTGTCCATCATCATCTCCCTGACAGTTGTTCTGGGTGAGTCCAATGAGCTGTTCAGTAGGTGTTGCAACTCCACCGAGGTTCTGGGCCCAGCTGGCACATGGACAGCCCAAAGACTCGAGTCTCTGGACGTACACCTACAAACTCCAGCACCAAGTATAGGTTTAAATAGAAGGGACAGATGAGCCATGTGCAGGGAAGACTTAATTGAGTCCAACTCTGTCACTCTCATGAGTACAAACTCCAAAGTAGGGTCCACTGGCAAGGCACCAAACTCCAGAGCTATCCACCCAGACCATAGGACCTGGGTGTCTCCAGAGCCATCAGGAGCCCCACTATTTGGGGTGGTATCTACTTTGGCAGTCTATGAGATCCTGCTGAGATGTGCGTAAGCGTTACCTCTGGGATGACCTCCCGACTCACTTTGAAGTCTCTTAGCCAGTGATTTATTGTATTATGGTTCTCAAGGAAAACAGAAATAGAACCAACAGGTTATATATATATATATATATATATATATAAAATAATGAGTTATATTATAGGAATTGGCTCACATGATGGTGGGAATGGGCAAGTCAGAATTCTGTAGGGCAGGAGGTCACAAGCTAGGAACTCCTAGGAAGATTTTTGATGAATTCCTCAGGAGAGGCTGGCTGGCTGATGTTGAGATGGAAATTCTCCCTTCTGACTGCTGAAATAATCAGTTATCCTTTACAGGCCTTCAACTGATTGTATGAGACTTGTTTCATTGTTGAAGGGAAATTCTTTATTTAATGGTAGATGTGATCAGCTATAGATGCAACCAACTGACTGGTGATTTAAATCCATGAACTATCCTCCCAATAACAAGCAGATCAGTGCTTGATTGACCAAAAAACTGGAGATCATAACCTATCCAAGTTGACACAAGAACCTAACCATCACAGTCCACCGCTTGTCAACTTTGCACTCATACACATCTCCTTAAACCTTACTTAATCTAAATTAAAAGAATACCAGTCATATTTTTTGCCTAAGAATACACAACTGCCTTGTGTACAATTGGAAACACACTCTTTCCCCAAAAGATATTTGAAATATATATATATATACACACACAAACATATTCATTAAAAAACAAGGAAGAAATGTTCATAACCATTTGTGACAGTTGGAAGCTTTTTGTGGATCCCATAAAAGATCACGTCCTTAGAGCTAATCCATTCCACTGTGTGTAAACTTTTTGTAGATGGGACCTTTTGATTAGATCACTTCAGTAGGGCATGACCAAGAGTGGGTCTTAATCCTTTCACTTGAGTCCTTTATACATGGAGGAATAAAAGCTTCAGACAGAGAAACCCCGAGAGGCTGAGAGAGAGGTCCCAGAGGCTGGAGGCTGGAATCAGTGGAGCACAGAGGCACAGAAAGAGACTCCCAAGAGGATGAAAGAGATGAAGCCTAGAGGAGAGGGGAGAGACAAGTCATATGCCGGATTGCCCATACCCAAGCTCGGGGAGAAAGTAAGGCTGGTAAAGAACAGCAGAGCTGCCATTGAGCCTTGCCATCTGCCTGATCACCCACAGCTGAGCTCAGAGAAAAGCATCTTTAGATGATGCCACTATGTGCCTAATTGCTCACAGCTGCAACTTGGTGAGGCAGCATCTCTTGATGATGCCTTGATTTGGACATTTTCATAGCCTCAGAACTGTAAGCTTTTAACCTAATAAATTCCCATTATAAAACCCAACATATTTCTGGTACATTGCTCCCAGCAACCTTTAGCAAGAGAAAACACCATTACAGTCCTTGCTTCTGTAACTGGTCACATGGTCATAGCTCACATTTGTAACTACCTTCTTCTACTACCCATTCCATATTCCCTTTATCCTCAGGAAGCACCTCAGCTGGCTGTGGTTCTTTGCCTGGTGGGGTGAACCAAAGCTTCATTCCTGAAGTTTCTGGGCCATTAGTAGTCCTGCCTGGATTGGGTTGCTGTAGTTTTCCATTTACTTTAATCACAGGGTGTGGTAGTACTAAGAGATGTCTTAAGAGGTAGTGCTAAGAGGGTCTCCTGTATTCCAGGTGAACTCTTCTTTACCTCCATTGTATAGTAGCAGTATTATTTCTCCCTGACATTCAGTATCAATTACCCCAGCCAGTACAGTAATTCCCCTCTTTGCCTATTGCTTCAGATGGATGAGGAGACCAAAGTAGCCAGGTGGCAGGCTAATCTTCCAGTTCAAAGGAATCATTGTTGTTTCCAATTGCTACACATACCAGGGCTTACCCTGATCATATGCATTGGGTTTAATTCTTGAAAGTAAGGAATTTAATACTTCCATATGGCCATTAAAACCATCTGAGGCACTACTATTTGTCACGATGATGATGATGGGTCCTTCACTGCTTGTGTGTGTTTTTTTTACTATTGTTGCCAAGTAACTGAAAATCTCATGCAGCATTGCTGAGGATAAGACCTTTCCCTATTAAGAAGAAAGATGACAACCTGCTGTGTGAACAATAGGGAAACTACCCTTATCATTCTCAGCACAAACACTTCATCACTAAGGGTGCATCTTTATAAAAAAAAGTCTCTTTGAAATTTTTCAGTAAAATAATTCTGTTACTGTTCACTGACATGAAAATTTTAGAGCTTTAAAAAAATAATATGTTAACTGGCAGAAAAAATGGAGATAAAATACAGAAAATCTATTATACATCTGTTTTTACCAAATAGTTGGTATCTAAAAACTGCACATTAGGAAAGATGGAAGCAGTTATTACTATCACTTATCACTTGCCCTATTTAATTCCAGCAGAAGATGCCTCATCCTACACTGTTGTAGAGGAGGATAAAGAGTCTTAAGTCAGATCAAAGGCCAAGCTGTGATTGCTCTGAAAAGAAGAGGATTACATATTCTTTTTTTATCCATCCATCCTCTCAAGACATAATGTCCTATTTGAAATATTTGCTGCATGAATGCCAAAAAAGTATCAGATGGTAAAACAGTATCAGTAGCTCAATTCTACTGAAAAATAGCCTTTAAAAATGGAGGCCCATGGCAGCACAGATACTAAGCTCTTTCAAAACACATCTTCTTAACTATCCACAGCGATTCCTCTAAGAATAAAACTACTGACAAACTTTTACCTGAATTTTTAATCTTGTTTATGTGTAAGAATTAATTTTTTTCATATAACATGAAAATGTACATAATTCATGCTACAGATCTCCCTTCATTACTCGGACTTTGTTAAAAGTTGGAAATAATCTTGCTCTATTGTTGAAATGCACCATTTTATGCATAGGACTTACTATATTATAAATAAGCAAAGAACATTATAGGAATTTAAGATGTAAAGAAAAACTGATGTGTTCCTCTTTAAAACAAATATTCATTTTCTAAATGTTTGTATGTGTCAAAAATTACCAACCTTTTTATTCATACAGCATTTTCCAGGTATAACTAAAGGTCTTCTTTCTTTATGCCCTCTAAAAAGGCAGTAAAAATCCAAGAAACTAAAATTCTGCATTGAATAAGAATGCTTTAGGTCTTGGAACCATTGAAAACAAAGAGGACACGTTTCCTTAGTTATATGGCTCTCTCCAATAGTTAGTATACTATAAATAAATTATAGTCATATTTGTTATTAATATTTTTATTATTGTTATTTTTGTTGTTATATAACAACCTCATAGAAACAGCAGGCAATTATTTATCACAAGGAAAAAGTTTTTGTTTCCTTAACCCATTTTAACTACCTGTTATGGAATACAAAGCCAAAAGGTTTGGTTCCCTTCCTTGAAATAGAATAAATTCAAGCTTGTATAAAATCATATATGCAAATAATATTAGGGATTGAAAGATACATGAGGAATGTTTAGATGATTAGAATGACTTTTGTTGCCTGAATATACATGATATATATATATATATATATTGAACTTTATATTTTGCAATACAATCACCTTGAGAGAGAAGTGCATTATGATCAATGCATTCATTTATAAAACAAACATCTTTATTGAATATCAGAAAGAAAATTTGTCAGTTTCTCCTCACTTTAATTTTAGGTAGCAAACTTTAATTTTGTGACATGCTGAGTATTTTTCCATTTTGTTAATTTTTGACCTTGATATCAGTACCCATGTGCTGCTTTATTATCAGCCATTTGAACAAATACATGATACAGTATTTCCCAAAGTAACTTGAACTACTTGCTGTGGGCGTGACAAATGCGAATTAATTATCCCCTCCCTCGGGGTATTCTAGTGCACACTCTATTACATAACACACAAATGAATATATACAAGATGAATATTGTTGATAAGTTCTAACCTAGAATATGCAAAATTAAAAAAAAACAGCAGTGAGACCAGTAACATAACATAGAGTTTCGTAAAGTGTATGCAAGTTTTTGTATTTGTTTATGTAGAGTACATTTTTCCTCCATGGGAGAGGGACAATGCCTTTCATTATATTAAAAGAAGGTTTGTGATTTCAAGAGTGTTAAGGACTTCTGCCCTAGAACCTATCATATTATATTTCGTTAATTCTTCTGCAAGCAGAAGTTGAGTCATTTGTAATATGGCCAGGAAAACTGACAGAATTAGAAAGAGCCAATTCAAGAGTAAAGAAACATTTGATTTTGGTTATTAATATATGAAGTGAAAGAGACCTAATCCTTTTATCAAATTAAAATTCATTATTTCCAAAAAAGAATTAATATAGAAATAATTAGAGCTATTGAAAGTAATGAAAATAAGTCATATATAATTGTTACATGACATGATAGACAGACATAGCACATATATAATTATGAGGATATTTTGTTAAAATTTATTAGCATTTAAAATGTTTAAAATAATATATACATAGTTAATAATGAAGAGTGGCTATAATAAGGTAAACACCTAATATATATATATATACACACATAAGTATACACATATACATAAGTATATGTGCATATATATGTAAGCTTATATATGTGTATATATATGTATATGCACATACATATATATGCATGTGTACTGTGGAAATAAATGAAGAACACCCAATCCAATTGAGAACAAGCAAAGGCTATTTATTCAGCCAGCAAAGGAGTTAGCCACCATCACTACATTTGGCAGAGATTCAAATGCAGGCAGAGGAGTGGGAAACCTTTATAGTGGAAAAGAAAGGAGAGACTTCAGGTGTGCCCTGATTGGAAGCTGTTGGCATGGCATAGCTAGAGGTGGGCTAACTAGAAACAGAGTATCCTAAGTAATTGCTTAGGGGAACATATTTGACATTTTCCAGTTGGTTGTAAGTTTAAGTGGGAACAAAAATTAGGAAAGCTGTTAGTTATTGATTAAGTCCTGGCTGTTTTGCACTGATTGCTGGAGGGACTGTGGTTTAGCTTCTTGGACTAGCTGTTGAAGACAGTGGCTACTTGCTGGACTGAGTGCTACAGGTAGTGGACCCGAGTTTCCTGGTCTGATTCTGCTGATAGTGGGTCAGAGTTTCTTGGTACAGGCAGACGTCATTTTATTGAGCTCTACTTTATTACACTTCACAGATATTGCATTTTCTTAGAAATTGAAGATTTTTGGCAACTCGGCATTCAAACAAGACTATTGGCACTACTTTTCAAACAGCCTGTGCTCACTTCATGGCTCTGTGTCACATTTTGGTAATTCTTGCAATACTTGCATTATGATATCTATTATGGTGATTTATGATCTCTGATGTTACTATTGTAATTGTTTTGGGGTGCCACCAACTGCACCCATATAAGATGGCAAACTTAATTGATAAGTGCTGTTCGTGTTCTGATCACTCCACCAACTGGCCGGTCCAGTCTTTCTCCCTCTCCTTGGGCCTTCCTATTCCCTGAGACACAAGATTGGAATTAGGCCAATTATTAACCCTACATTGGCCTCTAAGTGTTCAAGTGAAAGGAAGAGTCACATGTCTCTCACTTTAAATTAAAAGCTAGAAATGGTCAAGCTTAGTGAGGAAGGCATGTCGAAAGCTGAGATAGGCCAACAGCTAGGCCTCTGGTACCAGTTAACCAAGATGTGAATGCAAAGGAAGAGTTCTTGAAGGAAATTAAAAGTGCTACTCCAGTGATCACACAAATGATAAGAAAGTGAAATAGACCGATTGCTGATATGGAGAAAGTTTTAGTAGTCTGAACAGACAATCAAGCTAGCCACAACAATTATCAAGATAAATAAATTTAACATTGATATAAAGCTTACATTCTATATTCCAATTTTTTCTTATGTCCCAATAATGTCCTTTTGAGCCTTTTCTCCTCCATTCTTAGATCCCATCCAGTATCACATACTGCATTTAATTGTCATTAAACTCTGTAGCTCCTCTCTCTCTCTCTCTTTCTTTTTATATACAACATAAATGTCTCCATCCCAACCCCTCCCAAGCATACCACTCAGTGGATTAATTGCATCCACAATGTTGCAGTACCCACATCACCTTTCTTTGCTAGAACTTTCCCTTTAGCGCAAATAGAAACTCTACACTCATTTTGCATTAAGTCCCCATTGACCATGCCCCTCAACTTGGTAACATGTACCCTAAATTTAACATCCTAAATCTGTAACAATCTTTTTTGTTCTGACAAACATTAACTTCAATAGCATATATAAACTACATTCTTATGTTCCTATACCCCTCAGTCCCACCCACCTTTATGTAGTTCCTGTCACAAATCACATATTTAAACATCATGAATTCAAAACCATTGATTTATTGTTACATTTTATGTATTTACCTTTAGATCCTGTAGGAATTAAAAGTAGACCTACACATCAAAAATGCAATAGTTCTGGTATTTATATTTACCCACGTCATTATCATTACCAGAGATCTTTATTTCTTCATGTGACCTCAGTCAATTATCTAGTGTCCTTTCTTTACAACCTGCAGACCACCCTTTAGCATTTCTTGTAAGTCCAGTCTAGTGGAGACGAAGTACCTCAGCTTTTATCTGAGAATGTTTTAATCCCTCCCTCATTTAAAAAAAAAATTGAAATATATCACTGATACATAAACATACATAAACAGTAAGTGTATAGTAATAGTTGTGAACTTGCAAAACAAACATGCATAACATCATACAGGGCTCTCATACCTCACTCTACCAACAATACCTTGCATTGTTGTGAAACATTTTTAACTAATGATTAAAGAGCATCCTCAAAATATTACTACTAACCAAAGTATTTTCCCCCAACCAACCTATTATTATTATTATATCATTTACACATGAACATACATAAACAATAAGTGTATAGTAAAAGTTGTGAACTCACAAAGTAAACATGTATAACATCATACAGGAGTCCCATACATCAACCCACCACCAACACCTTGCATTGTTGTGAGACATTTGTTAAAAATTATAAAAGAATATTGTCAAAATCTTACTACTAACTATAGTCCTTATCTTACATTTGGTACATTTCCCCCCCAAACCACCCTATTATTACTTTTTAAATATATTTTTATGACAGAAGTTGTAAACTTACAAAACAATCATGCACATGTGCAGAATTCCCACACAACACACTTCTATCAACACAACACACTGTGGTGGAACATTTGTTACACATTATGAGATAATATCATCAAATTATTACCAGGTCCACAGCGTTCATTTGGCACACTTTTTCCATACTCCCCCATTATCAACACAGTACACCTTTGGCATAGATGCAAGAATATTACATTACTGTTAACCACACTCCGTAGGTCACTCCAATTGTACTTTTCCCATGCTTCTCCACATTCCCACCACCTTGCAGTAGTGATGTACATCTGCTCTAGCTCACAAAGGACACTCTTGCATCTGTACCATCAACCACAATTCTCATCCACCTCTGGGTTTACTGTGCTATTGAGTCCCTAGATTATTCTCTAGCTTTCTATCAATTGTCATTTACATCCCTAGACTACCATTTTCAGCCACATTCCCATTTATAAACCAGCTGTTACACACTATAATGTGTTACCATCAACTCTGTACATTTCCACACTTTTACAGTAAAGGTAATTAAAACTTCTACATACATTAAATATCAGTAGTACATTTCAGTCCTCCTCTTATCTCCTTTGAGAATCCAACACCTACCACCAGGTTTTGAAGATATTTTCCTACATTTTCTTCTAGAAGCTTTATGGTTCTTGCCTTTATATTTAGGTTTTTGATCCATTTTGAGTTAATTTTTGTATAAGGTGTGAGATAGGGGTCCTCTTTCCTTCTTTTGGCTATGGATATCCAGTTCTCTTGGCACCATTTGTTGAATGGACTGTTCTGCCAGAGCTGGGTGGGTTTGACAGGCTAGTCAAAAATCACTTGACCATAGATGTGAGGCTTTGTTTCTGAACCATCAATTTGGTGCCATTGGTCTATGTGTCTGTCTTTATGCCAGTGCCATGCTGTTTTTACCACTGTACCTAGGTAATACAACTTAAAGTCCAGAAATGAGAATCCTCCAACTTTGCTTTTCCTTTTTAAGATGTTTCTGGCTATTCAGGACACCTTACCCTTCCAAATAAACTTGATAATCATGTTTCCATTTATTTAAAAAATGTTGGTGGAATTTTTATCTGTATTGCATTGAATCTGTATATCAATTTGAGTAGAACTGACATCTTAATGAAATTTAGTCTTCCAATCTGTGAGCATGGAATGTTCTTCCAATTATTTAGGTATTTTTTTCATTTCTTTTACCAATGAGTTGTAGTTTTTTGAATACAAGTGTTTTACATCATTGGTTAAGTTTATTCCTGAATATTTGGGTTTTATCTGTCATATTGTATTTTCACCACTCTTTTGACACTTTTAGCTACTTTTATAGATATAATCTTCACTTCTAGACTCTCTTTCAGGACTCTCCTGTCTTTTCTTTTCAGGCTGTAGCATACCCTTTAGTATTTCCGGCAAAGCTGGTCACTTGGTTTCAAACGCCCTCAGTTTCTGTTTATCTGTGAATATTTTATACTCACCCTCATTTTTGAAAGACAATCTTGCTGGACATAAGATCTTGGCTGGAAGTTTTTCTCTTGCAGTATCTTAAATATATCTTACCACTGTATTCTTGCCTCCATGGTTTCTGATGAGAAATCGGCACTTAATCTTATTGAGTATCCCTTATATGTTATGCATTGCTTTTCTCTTGCTGCTCTCAGAATTCTCTCTCTGTCTTTGGCATTTGACATTCTGATTAGTATGTGTCTCGGAGTTGGTCTATTCAGATTTTTTTGGAAGGGAGTACGTTGTGCTTCTTGGACACGGATATCTATGTCCTTCAATAGGGTTGGGAAATTTTCTTCCATTATTTCTTCAAATATTCCTTCTGCCCCTTCCCCTTTTCCCTTCTCTTCCCCTTCTGGGACACCCATGACATGTAAGTTTGCATGTCTCTTTTTGTGGTTTAGTTCCCTGAGACCTTGTTCAATTTTTTCCATTCTTTTTTTCATCTCTTCTTTGTATGTTCACTTTTAGAGGTCATTTCTTCAAGCTCACCAATCCTTTCTTCTGCCTCCTCACATCTGCTATTATATGATTCCAGTGTATTTTTAATTTCATTTATTGTGCCTTTCATTCCCAAAAGATCTGCTATTTTTCTATGTATGCTTCCAAATTCTTCTTTGTGCTTATCCAATGTCTTCTCAATATCCCTAATCTCTTTAGTCATTTCATTGAATTTATTAAGGAGATTTGTTTGTACATCTATGGTTAGTTGTCTCAACTCCTTTATGTCATCTGGAGGCTTATCTTGTTCTTTTAACTGGGCCATATCTTGTTTCTTGGTGTGGATTGTAATTTTTTGTTGGTGTCTTGGCATCTGGCTTACTAGAGTATTTATTCTGGGTGCAGTTTCTCTCTTTAATTTAGGACTTTCTTGCCCTTTCTCCCTTGCTGTTTGTGTTTAGTTGGTGCTGTAAGCTGTGGAGGCTTAAGCTGCCCTCATTTCGCAAAGGACTGATGAAGCTCTTCCCAACTTTCTCCTTTGCCAGGCGTAGGGACAGAGCCAAAGCCGTGTGTAATAATCCAAGTCATGCAGGCCTAGACTATAGTTGCCCAGAGAGACTGATGAAGCTTCAGGCCCTTTTCTTCCCTGCCTGGGGTGGGGATGGAGCTGCAGGTGTGGGCAGCAATTTATGCCGTGTGGGTCCAAAATGACCGTAGGTGCCCCAGTAGACTTCCAGCTGTTCAGTCTGTGCCAGGCAAATGTATCTGCAGTTATCTGGAGAGGCTGGCACAGGTGACCCTAGCTTCCTCCCTGCCCAAGGTGGGGCTGGGGCTTATGCCAGAGCTACAATCTGATCTGGATGGAAAGAAGGTAGTCCCTACTAGCACTGTGATTTTCAGTCCACCCCGCTTTCCCTCATGCCAGGGGCAGAGTTAAAATGGTGGCTGCTGGCCTCTTTCTGACTTGGATAGGTTCAAACTTTAGCTGTTCTTAGGATTATACTTTAGCCAACCGAATTTACTAATCCAACCGTCTCTTCTTCCCCTGTTTTGGGGAAGTGGAGCTTCCAATTCCAGCAATGGAATAGCTCCCGAGGCAACTCGTGCTGCCAGTGGAGGATGGGCACTGGCCTCCATGGCGTGGAGTGCTCTACTGAAGAATCTTGTCTGCAGATGGGCAGTCTCCTCCTTCCACTCTTTCAAGGATGTTGCAGGATGCTCTTCTGGTCTCCTGGGGCCCCCAAACAGGTGCTTTAGATAGCTCTGGGTGATTACTAACTTTCCTGTAGGACGAGCTGACTCTAGGAGCTCCTTACTCTGCTGCCATCTTGCTGGTTGTCTTCACTGCTGTCTTATTTTAAGGAATTGTGACAGCCACCTCAACCTTCAGCAACCACCACCTTGATCAATCAACAGCGATCATCACTGAGGCAAGACCCTCCACCAGCAAAAAGATAATGACTCACTGAAGGCTCAGATGATGGTCAGTAATTTTTAGCAATAAAGTATCTTTAAGGCATGGACATTGTTTTTTAGACATAATGCTATCACACACTTAATAGAATACGATATAGTGTATACAGAACTTTTATACGCACTGGGAAACCAAAGAATTTGTGTGGCTCACTTTATTGCGATATTTGTTTTATTGTAGCAATATGGAACTAAGCCTCAATATCTATAAGGTATGCCTATAATTGTCCAATTGTATATTCAGTCTCTCAATACACATGCACACATGTTATACACACACACTCTCTCACACCCATATGAACACATACTCTTTATACATGTATTAGTCAGCTAAAGGGGTGCTGATGCAAAGTACCAGAAATCTTTTGGTTTTTATAAAAGGCATTTATTTGGGGTAAAAACTTACAGTTAAAAGGCCCTAAAGAGTCCAACTCAAGGTACCATAAGAGGTACTTTCTCATCCAAAGTCTGTGGTCACGTATTGACACAAGAATGGCGCATGATATCTGTGAGGGTTCAGCCTTCTTCCCTCTTAAGGCTCCATGGGTCCAGCTTCTTCTGATCTCAGCTGTAGGCTGGCATAAGGCTTGTCTCTCTCCCTGGGGGCTTGTTTCTTTCAGGGCTCATCTGCTCTGGTCTCTTTACAAGGTCAGCTGTAGACTATCAGGCTCATCGCTCTTCCCGGGGCCTCTGCCGTGACTAACGAGCTGTCTCTCTTCCTCTGTGTTCTTCTGTGTGCGTGAGAGTCTGTTTTATCAGCCCCCTAAGGTGGACTGGGACTCAACGCTGAGTTGCACTCTAATGACTTGGGTCAAATTAAAGCCCTAATCTTAACATAATTTAATCAAAGACATCTCAGCTGAATCTAACACAATCAAAGGGTTATCACGCCCAGAGGAAAAGACCTGTTTACAAACATAACCTATATTTCTTTTTGGAATTCATAAATAATCTCAAATTGCCAGAATACATTAAGATGTCTTTGGCCAAGCGAAAGAAAACACAACTCAAACTGAATAAGAAACTTTATTTGCCCACATAACTGGCAGTCCAATTGTAGGGTAGCCTCAGGTTTGACTTAAGCCAATAACTTTTCCTTCATATTCTTGAAAATTTATTACAGCAATTCTGGGCCCCACATCAACATGTAAAAATTTGCAGGGGATAAGAAAGAACTCATGTGCATAAGCACTGCCTTTATCTCTTCAGCAAAGGCATTGTAGCCGGGTTTATTTTTATTTTTTTTTAGGAGATACTGGGGATTGAACCCACGACCTCGTACATGGGAAACAGGTGCTCAACCACTTGAGCTACATCTGCTCCCCTGCAGCAGCTTTTGGCATTGCTAATCTCTGAGTTGCTTCATCATTTACACTTTGGTTTTTCAGTAATTTCATCACCTATATAATCAATTCCCAATAGTAAATTCCCTCTGAAATAATCTGAGTGGTTTCTGTTACCAGGCTGGATCATAAATGATACATAATTAAAGGCAATATTATTTAATTTACCTGTACTTAACCCCGTTATCTGTTTTCTGCTCCCATGTTCCACTTGAAATCGTTCTGGCAACATCACTAGTGGCATAAATATTGCCAAATCCAATGAGCATATTTTAGTTCACTGGATATTTCTGCTTCATTTGAAACTGCTGACTACTCACTCTTTCTTGAACTCTCTCCCTTATTTCACTAGTGCTACTTTCTATTATTTCTACCTATCTGATCAACTTGCTTAATCTCTTTAATGACCTTTTACCCATTTGCCCATTTTTTTAAATAACCATGTTGTTTCCTTTCATCTCATTTTCATGATCTATTGGATGAACTTACCTAATCTAAAATTTTTAATTACTATTTAAATGCTGATGGTTTCCAAATCCATTTCTCCATATGTAAACTTATTCTTGCACTTCAAAATCTTATAACCCAAACAGGCATTTGCTGGGTAATTGTTCAAAATTGAAGTTACCTTCCTACTTTCCAGAAAAACATACTCACCCAAAACAAACACCCCAAAAAAACACAATAACCTGCTTCTCTTTTATTGCCTATCTTGTAGATGTCACCAGAATCTACCTAAAGACCCAATTTAAAAATGTGGGACTCATCATTGACTACTGTGGCCCTAATGAGTCTTGCCTCATATTATTCATGCCCAGGTATAGTCAGTCACCTCCCACCTGTGTAACCAATAGGATATTACACAAATGGCATGTGTGTGACTTTGAGGTTAGATCAATGATGTTTCCACCTTGCCCCCCTTCTTGAATCACTGGTCCTAGGAGAAACCAGCTACCATTTCATTAGAACACTAAAACAACCCTATGGAGATGCCCTCCTGCCATAGACAGCAAGGAACTGAGGCCTCCTGCCAACAGCCATGTGAGTGAGCCTTCTTAGAAGCAGATCCTCCAACCCTAGTCAAACTAGCTGACAAGCAGCACTAGCTGATATCATGACTGCAACCACATGAAAAGACCCGAGCCAGAAAGACCCAGGTAAGATGCTCCAAAATCCTGACCCACAGAAACTATATAAGGTAATAAGTGCTTATTGTTGTTTCTAGCCACTAAGTGTTGGGATAATTAGCTTCACAGCAATAGATAACTAATACAGCTACTTTACCTTTCTTACTACTTACTAATCACCAAGTTTGGTCAAAATTGCCCAAATATTTCTTGAATACACTTTTCATATTCACCATTGTTCTGGTGAGCTCATCATGAACTCTGGCTTGGATTATATCAGTAGCCCTAAAAATGATCTCTGTTTCCAATGTGGTGCTTTTCAAATCAATCCCCCATCCCACTTTCAAAATAATTTATATGAAATTTAAATTAACTGTGCAATTTTTACACTTAAAAACTTACAATGGTTTCTCTTCTCCAATAAGATAAAAGCAAAGTACTTGCCAGGAAGCAGATGTGGCTCAGGCAACTGAGCTCCCACCTACCACATGGGAGGTCCGTGATTTGGTTCCTGGTGCCTCCTAAAAAAGACAGTGAGCTGGCTTGACGGGCAGGCGTGGCAAGCTAATACAACAAGATGATGCAACAAGAGACAAAGGAGGAGACATAAGGAGAGACACAACAAAGCAGGGAGCAGAGGTTCCTGGTGCCTCCTAAAGAAAAAAAAAAAAACACAAGCAAGACAGTAAGCTGATGCAAAGGGCAGGCACGGCGAGCTGATGCAGCAAGATGTTGCAACAAGAGACACAAGAGGAAAACCATGATGAGAGACACAACAAGGCAGGGAATGGAGGTGGCTCAAGCGATCAGGCATCTCCCTCCCACATCGGAGGTCCCGGGTTCAGCTCCTGGTGCCTTCTAAAGACACAGCACACAGCAAGTACAAACAACAAGGGGTGGGGAGAAATAAATAAATAAAATAAATCTTTAAAAAAAAAAAAAAAGCACTTGCCATGACATACAAAGTCCAAGGTGACCTGAAACCTATTGTTTTTCATCTCCAGCCTTACTTCTTACCACTACTCAGCCCTCATTTTGTGCAACAGCAGTACTGGACTGTTTTAGAATTTGATACTTCAGTGGCTTCAAATCTCTATGTTATTTCCCCTAAGTTTCCTCTTCTTAGAAACCCTTCTGTCTTCTTTTGCCTGACTAATTCATAATCAACTTCTGAGAACTAACTCAAGAATCATTTCATTCAGGAAGGCTTCCATGACTCCTTGATGTCAAATTAAATACCTCCTAATGTTAACCTATAGGACTATTTACATCCCTCTATCATAGCACTTATCTTATTGTCTTATTTTCCCAGTTGCTAAAACAAAGACCATACCATGGGTTGGCTTACACAAGGGGAATTTAATGGGTCATGGTTTTGAGTCCAGAAGAAGTTCCAAGATTGAGATGTCAGCAAGGCAATGCTTTCTTCCTGAAGATTGTGGCATTCTGGGGCTGGATGTGAGCAATCCTTGGTCCTTGGCTTTTCTGTCACATAGCAATGCACATGGTGATGTCTTCTCCTTTCTCCTCTGGGTTCCATTGACTTGTAGCTTGTCCCCCTGGCTTTCTCTCTGTGGCCTTCTCTATAAGACCTCTAGTATTAGGATTAAGTCCCATCATGTTTCAGTTGGCTGCACCTAAACTAAAAATAACCTCATCAAAAGGTCCTATTCACAATGCAGTTCACACCCACAATAATGGACTATTATTGGATTAATAATGGATTAATATTAATAATTAATAATGGATTAATATTAAGAACATGTTTTTAGAGGGTACATAATCCAATCTGCCACAGCCTGCACTTTTGACCCCCAAAGGACATGTTCTTCCCAAATGCAAAATCATAACATCACAAAAGCCTTAAGCCATTTTAGAACAATGGTAAGTACAAAGTCTCATAAAAATCAGCTAAGAGTATGGTCCATCCTGGGTGAAAATCCTTCTGATGGACCTGTGAACCCTAGAAAACACATTATCTGCTTCCAATATTCAATGGTGGGACTGGCATATGATAAACATTCCCATTCCAGAATGGAGAAAGTGGAAGAAAGACAAGAGATCACAAGCCCCAAACGAGTCTGACACCCAGCAGGGCAAAAACCAATTGACTTCTAGGACTGAGAGTCATATCTGGATGATGCCTTGTCCTCCAGAACTGATGAAGCAGCAGCCCTACCTCTTTCAAGTGCTTGTGCCGTGGTCAGACTCTCCCTGAACAAGGTCCCACCCTCTCCAAGCATCAGAATGGTGGCCAGGCTCTCCACAAATGCTGGGGCACAGACCCCACTCTCTCTGAACACTGGGATGGTGGCCAGGCTCTCTGCCAATGCTGTTGTACAGTTCCACCATGTCTGAGCATTGGGGTGGTGGCATTCTCCCTGATCATTGGGGTGCATGATATGCCTTCTCTAAGCGCTGGGACAGATGGCCTACCTCCAACACAAGGATGGACCCGTACTTTCCACACATGTGGGCAGACCTGCCCTCTTGGCCCAAGGAGATATTTTTGGTCCAGACCTTGCTTCCATGCTTCTGCCCTTGAAGTCATTCCTCCTTCAATTTGTCCCTTCTCTGTCCCTTTAAGTCCAGGCTGACAGAAGTTCCATTCATACAAATTTCACATAAACCTAATTGACATTGCTTGCAAAGTCTGTAATAGGATTAAGAACTATCCTGATTCAGTTGGCCACACCTTAACTACAAATAACTTCACTAAAAGGTCCTATTTGCAATGGGTTCACATCAATGTGAATGCATTAAAATAAAGAACATTTTTTCTGGGGTACATAATTCCATCTGCCACACATATCATAATAAAGTCTTTAAACATCTCTTTCCTCCACCACTATATGTGGAAGAACATGGCTTTGCATTTGTTTTGAATTGAAATCTATTGGTTACATGCTTTATTTACTTTTAGTCTGCAAGTCTGTAAATAATACAAAGAGTTTCAGGGGTCTGAAGTTTTCTGAATAGCAGAAGTTACATTAGATAGAGAGGCAGACAGAGAGGTAGAGATAGAGATATGTCAAATAAATACAAGGCTAGTGAATAATTTTATGTGCTAAGTGAGCAATTTAAATTTTTCAAAGAAATATTTCATAACATAAGTGAATGAATATTTCACGTACAAATGTATGTGATTTGCAAGATCACATGGGAAAACTATTACATTTACAAATCTTGCTTTTTCTTACTACTTTTCATTAAGTATTTAGAGAGGTACTTGTAACTAAGATAGACTGCATCGTTTAATCTTAGATTTTTCTAACCTTGTACTTTCTTTACAATACTCTGAATTAATCAGAATATATTCACTAAAATTTCCTTCCTTATTTTTAAATGAGAAATGTAGTCACAATTACGCATTTTAAATTGAAGAATAAATATAATAGTAATTTCTCATTTATGTAATTGTCATTTTTAAACAAGTAAATCTTAAAATATTTGATTTCCAAAATGATAAACACCTGAATTTCAGGGATTATGTCAATTATCTGGACATTAGGTACTTAGAGGAAGGCTTACTCTATATTAGACATTCCATAAATATTGTTTGAACTGAAGTGAATTAGGTAAAAAATAGACAAAGATATTACTAATAATTAGTGTATTGTGTATAGGCCAATATGAATAGATTGTCATTCATTTCAGGTTTACTTGTGTTTTGATTCAATCACCTGAAAAAAAAACATTAAAGAACTAAAATATTATATTTTAATAAATAGTAAACTCTAAGTAGGTTATATTTGCAACAAATTTTAATGATTTTAACCATAATCACATACATGTTGATTAATGAACTCAATGTTTAGGAGGTGAGAGAATAAAATATAAGTAATCCTATGAAACACTTTTCCAGGGGGAGAAAGCTATATACAGGGCCAATGAGGCAAGAACCATTAACTTAGTGATGTCTAAAATACTAAATAGCATTGCTGGCCTGTTTATTTTCTATCAATCTTAATATCTTGCTATAATGAGGAGTAATTACAGATGTGGATGAAAGAAGTAAAGGAAGCCTTCAACTGAGAGTGAAAGTTGACAAGGAGGGAGAACCTAGAGATGTCAAAACTGTGTCAAAACACAATACTGTTGATGTAATTAATAGCACTGAATTTTATACTCAAAAGTGGTTAAATGCAAAATTTTGAGTTGTATATACATTACTACAAAAAAAAAATTAAAAAAAATTTCAACTGGGAGAATTCAGAGAGTAATTTAAACTCTGAATAATGTAATAATACCAGAGAATATCACTGATTTCTAGCACCATGAAATAAATTTATTTCATAATATTTTCTTCAGTCATTAATAAAAAGTAAAATTAGGTTTAGTGCACTCTGTGTTATAAAGTAATTGAAAATCAAGAGAATGTGCTGAAGAGAGTTTATTTCTGGAAAATGTTTGAGACTTAATTGCACAATGAGTTCATCAAGTAATGTGTTATTTCTAAATTACTTGATAATGCCCTTCTAAAACTAATATAAAGCATATAAAATAATATAAAATAGATACATAATAAAAACACACAAGGCAAAGGTAACATATATTCATTAGCTTTTGAAGAATAAAATTTAAATTTTAAGTCATATAACCATATAAGAAAGGATAAAGAATAACAAAAATCTAAATTTTTCTATGGAATGCTTTGCCATATTTGCTTTATATCTATTATCTTGTAAAGATATGAAATATGCACAAATTTTAGCTTTCAGCTCATTCCCATCTCTACCTTTAAAAGTAGTCCTAATGTAGTTGGTATGCATCCATCCCATGCAAGTTTTAAAACTTTAAATAAACATGAACATAACAATCATAAAAATTATAGCTGGTATTTATTGAACATAACTCTGTGAGAAGCACTGTTCTATGTACTTTACAAACATTTATTTAAGCTGTGTAAATAGCTTACTATGAGGTAGCTTCTATTATTATTCATAGTTTAAATATGAGGAAATTAAGATACAGAAAGGATAAACAACTTGCGCACGATAACACAACTAAGAATTTGCAGAGTGAGATTTGAACTTAGGCAGTGTGTCTCTTGAGCCTAAAATTTAACCATTAATTACACTGATTTTTTAAATTAAACTTTTTACTTTGAGATCATTGTAGATTCACACATAGCTGTAAGAAATAATACAGAAAGATCCTGTGTATCCTTTATTAAATGTTTTGTATATCTGCACTTTTTTTCTTTTTTATAGCTAAGCAGTATTCCATGGTATGGACATGCCACAGTTTGTTTAACCATTTACCCGCTGAGGACATCTGAATTGTTTCTCGTTTTGGGCTACTACAAATAAAGCTGTTATGAACAACTGATCTGTGTACAGGTTAAACAATTTTACTGATTTTTCTCTGCCAATATCTGACATTTAATTGTTGTATTTAGACCCATTTACATTTAAGATAATTATTGGTATGTTAGGGCCTAATTCTGCCATTTTATTACTTGTCTTTGTTTGTTTGTTTCCTGATTTGCATATCTCTGTTTCTCTTTTCCTAACTTCCTGTGGGTTACTTGTACATTTTAGGGTTCATCTTCATTTATTTTACAGTGTTTGTGAGTGTAACACTTCATATAGTTTTCTTAGTGGTTGCTTATATCCTACAATGCACACATATAACTTAACACAGTCTATTAGCATTAATATTTTACCATTTTGACTGAAGTTTAAAAGCGTACTTTATGTCTTTTTATATTCCTCACTTTTAAAGTGAAATTGTCTTAGGTATTTTTACTACACACATTGAGCACCACATCAATTGGTGCTATAGCACTAAAATGAAATTATTCTTAATTACATAAATCTCAGAATTTTGGGATTGCATCTCACTATAGACATCCTTTATTGAGTTTAAATAAAG
Source organism: Tolypeutes matacus (assembly GCA_026826555.1). NCBI lineage: Eukaryota > Metazoa > Chordata > Mammalia > Cingulata > Chlamyphoridae > Tolypeutes > Tolypeutes matacus. The sequence continues at coordinate 561,048 of JAKSZT010054121.1, forward strand.
TATTTAATATTAGAATTTCTAAATTAATATAAAATTAATAAGTAATAACTCAGGAAAATACTTCATTTTCTGACTTTATTAGCAGACTCAGTCTGTGGGTGCATTATAGTAGTCCACTTAATCAAGCCAATCAAATTTTTTCCAAAGAAGTGGCGAATGCAATTAGGTCAACTCTTTCACTTTGGAAAGTCATTCATGGAGATCTCCACCTTATATACAATGCCAACACTGTCAATGAAAAATTTAGTGCAATTTTAAAAATTGATGTTTTTTTTTTTAATTAGAAAAGTTGCAGGTTCACAGGAAGATCATGCAGAAAATACAGTTCCCATATACCCACCCACATTTTTAACTTTTTGCATTAGTGTGATACCTTTGTTACAAGTAATGAGAGAATATTATAATTGTACCATGATGGTTAAGCTCATGTGTCAACTTGGCCAGGTAATGGTGCCCAGTTGTTTGGTCAAACAAGCACTAGCCAAACTGTAATTTGAGGACATTTCATGTACTTAGATCATCAGTGATTTGATTGCATCTATGGCTGATTACATCTGCAATCAGCTGAGGAGATTGCCTTCAGTGATGAGAGATGTCTCATCCAATCAGTTGAAGGTTGTCAAAGGAGAAGTGATTTCAGCAGTTCCCATCTCTACTTCAGACAGACAGCTTCTCCTGGAAAATTCATTGAGGACCTTCATCAGAGTTCCTGGCTTGCAGCCTGCTGTATGAACTATGGACTCGTGCATCCCCACAATCGCATGACACATTTTTATAAGATCTTGTAATATTTGCAGGTATCTCCTGTTGGTTCTGTTCCCTAGAGAACCCTGACTAATACATGTACTATTAACTATAGTCCATAGTTTACATTGGGTTCATGTGTTGTACATCCCTAATGCTGTTTTTGAAATGGCAGTTATGTAAACTTAATTTTCCATATATTCTTAAAAGTAGCCTACCTTTTAAAGATGCAAGACAATTCCTAGCTGCTCCCCAAAAACTTGATTTATTGCTTTTATTTAAGCTCATCACATTTTTCACAATCCCTACCCCTCTCCACAAAATATGTATTCTTGTTTTTAAGAATCACAATTTTCAAAATAGTTTTCCTTGACTTATGATAGAGCCTGTATTAGTCAGCCAAAGGGGTGCTGATGCAAAGTACCAGAAATCTGTTGGCTTTTATAAAGGTTACTTATTTGGGGTAAAAGCTTACAGTTACAAGGCCCTAAAGAATCCAACTCAAGGTTACTTCCTCACCAATGTCTGTTGCCATGTGTTGAAGCAAGATGGCGGGTGACCTCTGCCTGGTCTTTCCTTCCTTCTTCCTCTTAAGGCTTAGTTCTCTTCAGCTGCAAACTATCAGGCGAATGGCTCATCTCCCCTTGGGGTTCCAGGATCAAAACTGGCAAAGTTCTCTTTATTCTGTGTCTATGGACCTCTTGTGTCTTCTTCCGTTTATCTTCTTCTGTGTTCTCCTTGAGTGAGTATCCATTTATATAGCCCACCAAGGGGGCAGGGACTTAATCTTGCACACCCTAATGACATGGTCGAATCAAAGCCCCAATCTTGATTTAATCAAATAAACGTAAAGCCTTTGAATTTAAATCAATCACAGGGTATCATGCCCGGAGGAACAGACCAGCTTAAAAACATAATCAATATCTCTTTTTGGCATTCATAAATAATATCAAACTGCCACAGAGCCAAAGCCTCCTTTTGGCTTAACTCATTGGTATTTTCATCCCTCATATTTCTTTTCTGTATAAGAGGAACAACTAATATTAAATCAAAACATACTTATAACTATTATCTCAAGAGTTTGAAAGTCTTTTAAATAAAATCGTGGCATGATTTATACTGTTTTCTTAAGAATGTTTTTCAAATACAAGGTTTTTAGTAAATGTTGAATTGAATTATATTACTTTAATAAAAATAATAAGAAAACATAGTACTGTAAAACATAAAAGTGAATCCTAATGTATTTAATAGTATAATTATAATAATATTCTTTCATCAGTTGTAAAATAGGTACCACAGTAATGGAAAATGTTAGTAATTGGGAAAGTACACGGAAACTCTGTATTTTCTGCATGATTTGTGTAAACCTTGAACTTATCTAATATGAAGCTAGAAATTATTTAATTCCAAGTAAATAAGCACATTAGGAAATATAAAGCAAATTATTTGCAAAGCATTAAATGTGTGAGAACTCAAAGTATCTAATTAAATAATTAGTCCTTTCTCACATCTGTAATGGAATTAGTTCCTTTCTCCCTTTTTTCCTGAACTATCTTCCCTCCACTCCATTCCATAGTCATTTATCATATATTCAGCCACATACATGTCAATGAGCCTCTTTAATTGAGCCAAATGGTTTTGGACACAGATTGCTTGAAAAAAATGGCTAGAACTCCATTAGGAATAATCAGATTTAAAGGTAGTGATCATGTAGATGCTCCTTAAAGCCTGTAGTAGTTTGAGGCTTTTATGAACCCTGGAAAAGATCATGTCCTCAGAGCTAATCCATTCCTGTGGTATGAACCTATTGTAAGTAAGACATCTTTTGATTAGGTTACTTCAGTAGGGCATGACCCAGGGTGGGTCTTAATCATCTTACTGGAGTCCTTTATAAACAGGATGAATACAGAGAGAGGGAGCTGCAGGGATAGAGAGAAACCCAAGGAAGCTGAGAGAGGAAGCCATGGAAACCAGGAAGCTGAATGCAATGAGACCGGAGGAGAATGGAGTCAACATCATGTGCCTTTCCATTTGTCAGAGGAGTCCAGGATTGCCGGCAGCCAGTCTTTGGGGAGAGATCATCAGCTGATGCCTTGATTTGGCCATTTTTCTCAGCCTTGGAACTGTACACTTATAAGTTAATAACCCCCCATTGTAAAAGCCAAACCATTTCTGTTATATTGCTTTCAGCAGCTTTTAGAGAACTAAAATAAAACCCCAGGGGTGCATTTGGCAACATCTAGAGATATTTTTTTGGTTGTGATGACTGAGGGGAGGTGCTTCTATCATCTAGTGAGTAGAGTCTTGGAATGCTGGTAAACAACCTTCAATACACAGGACAGCCCTTCACAATAAAAATGGTTTAGTCCAAGATGTTAGTAATGCCAAGGTTGAGAAACTCTGACCTAGGCATGGATCTCATTTTTTACTATGAAAATCTTATAAAAAGCTTTGTATAATGAACTTCCTAGCAAGCTCTAATCCACCAATAATGAGATCTAGTTTTATAATTGATGTAATCTAGAGCTGTACTGTATAGTATGTAGCCATTAGTCACATGTGTTATTTACTTTTAGAGTAAAATTAGCATTGGATAGACTTAAAATTCAGTTCTTTGGTCACACTAGCCATATTTTGAGTGCTCAATAGCCACATGTGGCTAGAGGTTACTATGTTGCAACATTTCCATCATGGCAGAAAGTTCTATTACAAAGCTGTAATCTAGACACTCCACATATAAACCACAATGAAAACAGAATATATGGTAGACCCAGTGATAAATTAAATTCATTAAAGCAGAATTCACATGTGTGTGAATGTGTGTGTCTGTGAGGGTGGGGTTGGGGGATGGGGAGGTATTATCTATCCCTAAATTTATATTTTAACTTTTTTTGTTCAGTCTTGTACCTACAACTATATCTAGAGGGATTAAGAAATTGTGCAAGATAACACAAAATAAAATTCAAAAAAATAAAAACCCTTTGAGAATGTCTGAGGCCACACTCTATAACTTAAACTATATACAATTTAATATGCACACTTATGTTCAACAGTCTATAAAGAATTTATAATAGGCTCTGAACATCAATTTACAGTCTCTTCTCAATCAAGGAATTGGGATAACAGTTAAGCAGTTGGTTTCCTCTTCTGAATGTCAAAAAACCGCTTTTGGGCCCACCCCGTGCAATCTGTACTGGGATATATATCTCTACTTCTCTGCTTCCCAGCTCAGATTATATAAACCTTGCTGGGTTTTCCAAGATAGACTTTAATCATAAAGTCTGTGTGATTTTTCTCTACACAAAACATTGCATCCCTCCAATATGCTTGGTTTAATATTGATTATGGTCTTTAGTATAGCTGCAATAACTCATCTAATTCCATATAACACTACAGAGGAACAGCATTCTCTATGCACAGTGAGCTATGACATTGTAAACCTAATTTGTGGGAAAGAATACTTTCTGATTTGAATTTCAGTGAGAAAATGAAACCTCCCATTGAGCACTGTCACACCCATCCCTCTGAACCCAATTGCACATTTTATCATCCTAAAGCTTAGAATATTCCCAATTTTTCTCTAGTCATCAACTTCAAGAAGCCCAATGGCAATTAATGGAAAGAAGTAAAAGTGGAAAGTAGTAGAGCAATTGCAACTAAATGACAACTTAACAGAATTAGGACACGAATATTCATTCATTACCAGATTTTCTAAGACCACCTTCTGAGTACATAGCTGTGCTATAGCGAATAAAATCTGAAGACAGTCTCAACTTCCAGGAGCTCATAGAGTAAGAGAAATGAGTTCCTAGACAGTTTGATCATGTCAAAGACAATTGGCATGGGACAAGCGTGTAAGGTTTTCTTGCCTCTGAGCAATATTTTCATTCTAACCTCATGTGGTTCTAGGGCTACTGTTCCCCTATACCCAACAGCATGGGTCCTAATTTCCCTTCATCTCCAGCATAAGGCAAGTTTCACAGTTTCATTTGCTCATAGCATGCTACATTTTAAAGCATTTATCACCATTGTAACTACTTAATTATTTGTGTGGTTATTTATTTAATACTTACCTAGCCCAGTAGTCTGTGAACTATACAAGAACAGGGATGCTCCAGGCCATCTTCTCCATTACTGTAGCTCTGGCCTCTAGCCTAGACCCTGGCCCAAGTGTAAATGCTGAATAATTACTTTACATTTATTGACACTGTGTCATAAACTCTTTGCTTCTTAAGAAACCGACAGGTAAATTTATTTTACTCCTCACTATATTTCTTAAGGAAGTTTTCTAAAATGGACTATTTCTTCCTTTAAAATAATATTACATACCCAAAACAATCTACAACACAGTGAAGCATTTTATAAGTGGTGAGCATGGATTTTTCTCCATATGTTATTTGTCACAACATATATTTCATTACATTTCAAGATGAAAAGAAACCCAATCCCCCTACATACTTCAAGATAAAACATTTTGCAGATAAAAAGCAACATAAACTAAATGCATCATATCAATTTTAAGGAACATACTAAAAATATGTGGTGAACAGAGTTGGTGTGTATTTCCACTGATGGTGGGCAGAAAAAACTTCTAGGTGAAAAAATGTAATAATGAAGAGCAAAGAATACAAATGAGATACAATAAATATAAATAATAAAATAAATATGAAATAAAAAAATAAAAATGAGATTAACCTATTCAAGTACAAGTAAATGTACTGATGCCTAATATATATTAGATACTTTCACATGTCAAATTTAATAAAGTAAAATAAAATAATTTGTTGGCTAAATATTATTCTAAGAAGGGTAGCTAACAAATATTAACAGAAACCAAGAAAATGGACAAATGACAGCTCGAATCTTATCCCCACAACCCAAATCAGCATTTAAGTTTGATCTGGATAATTGTCTTGCTGATATTCTTCAGGCATTTTAGTAACTTTGATCTGACTGTTTCTAATTTATTCTCACTCACAGGAGCTGTTCTCAGAACTTCAACTCTATGTAATGTTTCATAACACCACTTATACATTTTAAATAGTTCACAGGTGAACCAACATTTGTTTAGAATAAGGGTTCTATAAAAACCATGATAATATAAAGAATTAATAGTATTTTAACTTCACACTTTTTCCTTCCAAATGGGTCAATTATATTATCATAGTATTTAAATCTGCATCAAATATTATAATCCCATTGTCTTTAAATATTTTAGAATTGGTAGAATTTTTAAAGAGCATTTCAAATTAAATTTTTTGTAAGTAATTTTATGATATACACTCAGAAGGATTTGAGCTAAAAATGATTACTGTATGAAAAGTGACTTAAGAACAAACTATTGTTCATATGGAAAATATTGCCTCCAAACTATTTTACTATTTTAAATGTTCAATTACTTTTCCAATTATATATATAAACATATATATACACTTCCTGAAAGTTAATATATATATACTTTCTGAAAATTATTTTTATTAAATAACATTTTTCTATTATCATGGCATACGTTATTATATATTGTAGTTAATATTAAAAAGAGGGGAGCAGATGTGGCTCAAGTGGTTGAGTGTCTGCTTCCCACATGGGAGGTCCCAGGTTCAGTCCCTGGTGCCTCCTAAAAACAGAAAAGCAAACAACAAGCAAGCAAACAAACAAACAAACAAAAAACTCAGAGGGGCTGATGTGACTCAGTGGTTGAGCGCTGGCTTCCCACATATGTGGTCCGAGGCTCATTTCCCAGCCCCAGTACCATACAAAAAAAAAAAGTGTTTAATATTCTGTGCTTAATAAATAAAGAATATAATATTCTAACTTTATATTGTTGAGACAACCACAATATTCTTACATTAATCAATCTCTCTCTCTTTCCTTCTGTGACTCTGGCTGAAAACATCTGTCTTAGTTTCCCTGGATGCTATGACAAATACCACACAATGGGTTGGCTTAAACAAAGTGACTTTAGTGGCTCACGGTTTTGAGGCTAAAAGTCCAAAATTGAGATGTCAGCAGGCAATGATTTCTCCCCAAAATCTAAAATTCTGGTGCTGGCTACTAGCAATCCTTGGGTTTCTTTGGCTTGTATCCCTGCTTCACCTAACATGGTGATGTCCTCGCCTTTCTCTTTCAATTCCATTGACTTCTGGCTTCCAGCTCCTCCGTGTAGTTTTCTCTTTTTATGTATGAATTTCTTCTGCTTATAAAGGACTCCAGCAATTGGGATCAAGGGCCAACCTCATTCAGTTGGGCCATGCCTTAAATAAAATAACATCTTGAAGAGATCCTATTTACAATGAGTTCATGCCCACAGGAATGCAGATCAAGACCAAGATGTCTAAATCAAGGTATATAATTCAATACCCTTATCCAGACTTCTGGGACTTTTAACCAACTTTAAAAAGCTTTGCTTTTTTCTTAAATTTTCCTATAATAACTTACATTGCTATGAATATATTTGCTTAAAATATGCCATTAAGTATCCATCATATAGTCCAGGTCTTGGCAAACTACTACCCATGGGCTAAACACAGCTCACCATGTGTTTTTTTTTGTAAATAACATTTTATTGGAACATACTCATGCCCTTTCATGTGTGCATTGTCTATGGCTGATTCTATACTACAACAAAAGAGTTGAATAGCAGCAACAGAGATCATATGTCCTGCAGAACCTAAAATATTTACTATCTAGACCTTTGCAGAACACTTTTGTTGACTCCTGTCCATTGCCTGATATAGTTCAGGTACTGAATATATAGTTATATCTTATTTAAATTACTAGATGGGTGGATGGCAAATGTTAGAGAGATGCAGGCTTTACGTCAGAGGAGACCACTGAATCCTGGAAGATGAGTGGGTATTATTATGACAAAGGAAAACGTATTTCTTGATAGAAATAATAAAAATTGGTACAAGGTGCTTAAGTGAAGAAAACGAAAAGACGTAGCTCCTTGACTGTTGTAAAGAACATTTAACTTTAAACCAGAAGATTATAGTAACTTCTGATTGTCTCCAGTTCTCAAAAACTGGATGCTCAGTGAAATCATTAAGCGTGGTAGAGTTTACTATTACATAATTGAAGAAATTTTCACAGCTCATTATGTTCCTTATCTTGATCATTGCTCATTCTACCTTCACTGAGGAACTCTTTACTAGTCAAAACAAAATAAACACTCCACTGAATCCTTTTCTAAAGGTTTCCATAAAATTTTGAAAATAAAAGCAGTTGCAATTCTTTGGAGATCTTTAATTATCAGGATTATCTTTTAGTACTTGGATATCTGGATTAGGGAAAGCTGGCTTGAGTAAGAAGTTTACTGGTACTCATGCAGCAGATATTCTGACATGGAGAAAGAATATAGTTTCTTCAGTCCATAAAGCTTAATTTCTTGGATTTCTCAAATAGTTTCTAGAGGACAGAATCTCCAGAGAAGTGGCTGGAGACCAGAAATTTCCATGATTGGTAGGAATACATTTTTTAAAATCAGCTCTGAAGTAATCTTGAGTATAGGCAAATGTACTATATAATGAGTCTGTCAAACTTGATGTTTAAATTTTATTGCTTTTGTGGATTTAAAGCATATTTATAATTTTATATTATATCTATTATAAAAACAGAATGCATAATTGGATTCTTCAAAATGTAGAAACAGCATTTATATCTCATTTCTACTCAGAATTCTTTATCTTATTTTCCCATTTAAATTATCTCTGTCATGTTATTTTGCATTCTTTATATCTGATGTTTTATTTATACTTTTACTTTTCTATGAAGATAGAAAAATGCATAATAAAACCAGTGGTTGGCAATAAATAAGCTGTGAGACTGCATATTTTGTCATGGTGGAGGCTTGGGACATGAAACAGAAGCCCTGAGTGATAACCCTTCCCTCTCTCTGGCCGTAGGGGACTGCTGCATTACCTCCTGAATAAAATAAGACCGGCTGCAGAGCTGTGAGGGCTAGAAAAAAATCTTTTTGCAAGCACAGTGACCAATTTGCCATTAAAGTGGTATATAGCTCGACAATAAATCTAAGAATAAAATTTTCCTGCCATAAAAAGCATTGCTGCTTTTCAATCCTGGGACCAGAGAAATGTAATAGTTGGGGAATTCCTGATTTTAGAAAATCAGTACTTGAATACAAATTATTAACACTGGAGAGAGAATTGCCATATATAAGGCTTGTGTCAAACCATCTGGTTTGATGAATGAGGATCTCTGTAATATCTAGGCATAAGATATCTGTGGGACCAAAAGCAAAATACTAATTACAATAATTATTAAATATTAGTTTCTTCCATCCTCCCTCAAATGGTAGAATGTAAGAGTGAAATGAGATGTTACAAATCATGTAAAAGAGACACAAATAGAAAAAATGCTATATAAAAGAATTCCTTACTTAGTTACTTACTATCTTTTTTCTTTCTTCTCTGCTCTTTCCTTCTTTCTCTCCTCTCTCCCTCCCTCCCTTCCTTGCTGCCTTCTTTCCTTCTTCCTTCTTTCTTTCCTCCCTCCTTTCTCTCTCTCTCTCTCCATTTTCCTCCCTTCCTTCTGTCCTTCCATCTTTTTTTCGAAGATTTATGCAATCAACAAGCACTAAGTAGCAATTATAACTCATTGTGATAAACACTAAGTATAAAAAGATAAATTATAAAACAATATAGTAAAGGCAATAATGAAAATGTGCACATGGTATTATTAGAACAGATAAGGAGTTTGTAGCATTTGAAATGATGAATTCAGGAATGGAATAATCTATGTACTGAAGCATGTATGAGTAGGCATTGGCTGTGGGAATGGAGATAAGAAAGAGATGAGGAAACACTGGGCAGAGGATTTTCTTGGCCATTGGTGCCTTATGAGAACAGTCTTTGAAAATGAATCATGTGTGAAGGAAACACATATAATTATGGATCATTAGTGCCTGAAATTTGAAAAAGGAAATGACCAGTGATAGGGATAGAAAAGGAAGTAGAGTCAGGTCATGACTTTTTTAATAGCATTTTAGAATTTTTTTTTGTAATAATAAACTTTATTTTAAGAGAAGTTTCAATATTTTGGGTAATCTAAGCACCTCTTAAAATATATGTATATATATATATAAATAACATTTTTGTAAGCAAATACACATATATGCATATAAATTTATATATCATTTTGCAAATGTTTGTATGTATTGTGAGAATTTTGATTTTTACCCACAATAAAAATAAATAAATAAATAAAAAGTATAGGGGTGTGGCAGTTTGCTATTATTTATTAATGCCAAAAAGAGAGATTATGTTTGTCCTCTGGGCATGATACCCTTTGATTGTATTAAAGTCAGCTGAGATGTCTTTGATTAAATTATGTTAAGATTAGGGCTTTGATTTGACCATGTCAGTAGAGTGTAACTCAGTTTGAGTCCCCGCCCCCTGAGTGGGATATATAAACAGATGCTTAGTCAAGGAGAACACAGAAGTAGATACACAGAGAAGATATACAGAGGAAGAGAGACAGCTCCATAGACACGGCAGAGGCCCCGGGAAGAGAGATGAGCCATTTGCCTGAAAGTTTACAGCTAAACTTGTGAGGAGACCACAGCAGCTAAGCCCAGAAAGAAATGAGCCCTGGGAAGAGAGAAGAGCCCTTTGCCAGCCTACAGCTGGGATTGAAAGAAGCTGGACCCATGGAGCCTTAAGAGGAAGAGGGAGGCTGAACCCTCACAGACATCGCCCACCATCTTGCTTAAACTCATGGCAACAGACTTTGGGTGAGGAAGTACCTCTTATGGTACCTTGAGTTGAACTCTTTAGGGCCTTGTAACTGTAAGCTTTTACCCTAAATAAATACTCTTTATAAAAGCCAACAGATTTCTGGTACTTTGTATCAGCACCTCCTTGGCTTACTAATACAAGGTGTTTCCTATAAAACTCCCCCACCTAACCACACACACATTTCTCCCTATTATTAACATCTTACCTTGGTGTGGTATATTTGTTACAATTGATGAACCAATATTGAAGAATAGCTACTATCCAAGGTCTATAGTTTATATTATGGTTTGCACTTCGTGCTGTACAGTTTTATAGACTTTGACAAATGTATAGTGTCGTGTATCTGTCATTGCATAAAGAACAATTCAAATGCCCTAGAAATGCCCTGTATTCTACCTATTCATCTCATCCCCTCCCCTCAGAACATCTAGTAACCAATATCTTTATATCAATGTTACAAGTTCTTCCATTACCAAATGATAATAACTACAATAACAATAAATCTACTTTGGTCTGTGGTTACACCCCCCCCCCATCTTTGTTCATTCCTTGATCTTAAGGAATTTGGGATGTTGTCTGCCCTGACTGCTTCAGATTGAGAGGGGCCTTAGGTATTATGGGGTAGATGGAGGGAACTGTTTTGCTTGCAGTTATAGATTCTCCTTGTTTCTTGGGATGGGAATTGTCCATCATCATCATTTTATTCATTGTCCTGGGCAAGTCCAAAGAACTGGAGGGTAGGTGTTGGCTGCAATTTTGCTGAAATTCAGGGCTCAACCAGCATATGAATAGATCAAAGATTAAGTCTCTGAGACATAATATTTAATGGGTAGTGATAACTATAGGTTCAAATAAAAGGGGTAGAAGAGTCATGAGTAGGGAAATTATAAATTATTCTAACTCTGTTATAATGGGAAAATAGATTATTATATATTCTAAACTACGGCCCACAGAGGGGGTGTTGATTTCATGAAGCTGCATGCCTTGCCTACAGTATCTGGACATCCCTAGGGCCCTCAGGAACACTTTTGTTTGAGGTTTTGCTTATTGTGGCAGTTAGTGAGATCTGCCTGAGACCTACATAAGGATAATATCCAGAATGACCTCCCGACTCACTTTGAAATCTCTTAGCCATAAAAACTCTTTTGTATTAGGGTGATGTTGGCTTCGTAGAATGAGTTTGGTAGCATTCTTTCCTGTTCAATTATTTGGAAGAGCTTGAGAAAGATTGGTATTAGTTCATCTTTGAATGGTTGGTAGAATTCACCTGTGAAGCGATCTGGTCTTGGGCTTTTCATCTTTGGGAGGTTTTTGATGACTGTTTCAATCTCTTCACTTGTGATTGGTTTGTTGAGGTCTTCTATTTCTTCTAAAGTCAGTGTAGGTGGTTCATATGTTTCCAGGGATTTGTCCATATTATCTACATTTTCTAGTTTTTTGGCATACAGTTGTTCATAGTATCTTCTTATGATCTCTCTTATTTCTACAGGGTCAGTGGTAATGTGCCCCCTATCACTTCTGATTTTATTTATTTGTGTCTTTACTCTTTTTTTTCTATGTCAGTCTAGCTAAGGGTTTGTCGGTTTTGTTGATGTTCTCAAAGAACCAACTTTGGTTTTCTTGATTCTCTCTACTGTTTTTTTGTTCTCAATTTAATTGATTTCTGCCCTGATCAATAGCTTTCCTTCGGCTTGGTTTAGGATTAGCTTGCTGTTCTTTTTCTAGTTCTTCCAGGTGTGCAGTTAGCTCTTCAATTTTAGCTCTTCTTTTTTAACGTAAGCATTGATGGCTATAAATTGCCCTCTCAGCACTGACTTTGCGGTGTCCCATAGGTTTTGACATGTTGTGTTCTCATTTTCATTCGTCTCAAGATATTTGCTGAATTCTCTTGCAATTTCTTCTTTGTTTAAGAGTGTGTTATTTAATTTCCATATATTTATGAATTTTCCCTTTTTCTGTCCATTATTGATTTCCATCTTCATTCCGTTATGATCAGAGAAAGTGTTTTGTATAATTTCAGTCTTTTTAAATTTATTGAGACTTTTCTTGTGACCCAACATATGGTCTATCTTGGAGAAGGATCCATGAGCACTTGAAAAGAATGTATATCCTGCTGTTTTGGGGTGCAATGCTCTATAGATGTCTGTTAGATTTAGTTCATTTATCATATTATTCAAGTTCACAGTTTCTTTATCCTCTGTCCAGATGTTCTATCTGTATCTTGGGGCACTGAGGTTAGGTGCATAAATATTTAGAAGAGTTATTTCTTCTTAAAGATACTACAGAAAAATAAAACTACAGACCAATATCTCTAATGAATATAGATGCAAAAATACTCAACAAAATACTTGTAAACAGAATCCAAAAGCACATTAAAAGAATTATACACCACGATCAAGTGGGTTTTATCCCAGGTATGCAAGGGTGGTTCAACACAGGAAAATCAACTAATGTAATAAACCACATTGATAAATTGAAGAAGAAAAATCACATGATCCTCTCAATTGATGCAGAAAAGGCATTTGACAAAATACAGCACCCTTTTTTGATAAAACACTCCAAAAGATAGGAATAGAAAGAAGCTTTCTCAATATGGTAAAGTGCATATATGAAAAACCTACAGCTAGCATTGTACTCAATGGTGAAAGACTGAAAGCTTTCCCGCTGAGTTCAGGAACAAGACAAGGATGCTCACTTTCACCATTATTATTCAATATTGTGCTAGAAGTTCTAGCTAAAGCAATTAGGCTAGACAAAGAAATAGAAGGCACCCAAATAGGAAAGGAAGAAGTAAAACTTTCACTATTCACTGATATCATGATCCTATATCTAGAAAATCTTGAAAACACCACAACAAAGCTACTAGAATTAATTAACGAGTTCAGCAAAGTTGCAAGATACAAGGTTAATATGCAAAAATCAATAGCGTTTCTATACACTACTGATGTACAATCTGAGGAGTAAATCAGAAAAAAAAATTCCATTTACAATAGTGACTAAAACAATCAAATATTTAGGAATAAACTTAACCAATGACATAAAGGACTTGTATTCAGAAAACTACAAAACATTGCTAAAAGAAATGGAAGAAGACAGATAAATGGAAGGACATTCCGTGTTCATGGATTGGAAGACTAAATATCATTAATATGTCAATTCTACTAAAACTGATTTACAGATTCAATGCAATCCCAATAAAAATCCCAACAGCCTTTTTTGCAGAAATCAAAAAGCCAATAATCAAATTTATCTGGAAGGGTAAGGGACTCTGAATAGTAAAAAAATAGAAAAACAAAGCTGGAGGACTCTCACTTCCTGACTTTAAAGCATATTACCTAGCTTCAGTGGTAAAAACAGCATGGTACTGGCATAAGGACAGACAGATTGACCAATGGAATCAAATCGAGAACTCAGAAATTGACCCTCACATCTACAGTAAAGCGAGTTTTGACAAGGCTGTTAAGCCCACCCAGCTGGGCCAGAACAGGCTATTCAATAAATGGTGCTGGGAGAACTGGATAGCCATATCCAAAATAAAGAAAGAGTACCCCTATCTCACACCTTATACAAAAATTAACTCAAATAGATCAAGGACTTAAATATAAAAACAACAACCATAAAACTCCTAGAAGAAAATGTAGGAAAACATCTTCAAGATCTTGTGGTAGGCAGTAGTTTCTTAAACCTTAACACCCAAAGCACGAGCAACAAAAGAAAAAATAGATAAATGAGACCTCCTCAAAATTCAACACTTTTGCACCTCAAAGGACTTTGTCAAAAGGATGAAAAGACAGCCGACTCAATGGGAGAAAATATTTGGTAATCACATATCTGATAAGGGTTTAATATCCATGATCTATAAGGAGACGATACAACTCAACAATAAAAAGACAAAGTACCCAATTAACAAATGGGCAAAATACTTGAAAAAACAACTGTCCAAAGAAGAACTACAAATGGCGAAGAAACACATGAAAAAATGTTCAACATCACTAGCGATCAGGGAAATGCAAATCAAAACTACAATGAGATATCATTTCACACCTATTAGACTGGCCGCTATTAAAGTCGGAAAACTGTAAATGTTGGAGAGGATGTGGAGAGATAGGAACGCTTATTTACTGTTGGTGGGAATATAGAATGATACAGCCACTGTGGAGGACTGTTTGGCAGTTCCTAACGAAGTTGAATATAGACTTGCCATGGGACCCTGCAATACCATTGCTAGGTATATACCCAAAAGAACTGAAAGCAGTGACACAAATAGATATCTGCACACCGATGTTCATAGCAGTGTTATTCATGATAGCCAAAAGTTGGAAACAACCCAGGTGTCCATCAACTGATGAATGGATGAACAAATTGTGGAGTATACACATGATGGAATGTTATGCAGCGGTAAGGAGAAATGAAGTTGTGAAACATGACAACATAGATGAATCTGGAGGACATTATGTTGAGTGAAGCCAGCCAGACACAAAAGTACAAATACTGTATGATTGCCCTATTATGAACTAAATATATTATGTGAATTATAAATATATTATATGAAATATGAATATGGGTAGAACTGTATATATTAGACCATTTTTCCTTGAAGCTGGAAAAATGTAAGTTAATAGTACACAATGTTAATATCAGACAAAAAAAACATACTAAGTGAAGGAGATCAGATACAGAGTACCATATATTGTATGATTCCATTTATGTAAAATGTAAATATAAATCAATTCATAAAGATTAAAGATTAGTTGTTATATAGGTCTGAGGAAGGAATGCTAAAGGGTTTGGAGTCTTTCCTTTTGGAGTAATGAAATTGTTCTAGAATTTTTAGGATGATGAATGTACAACATTGTGATTATACTAAAAGCCATTGATTATGTACTTTGGATAGAATAGCCAGAATCAGCAGCTATGCAGTGGGTGAAGCATAGAGATAGAGAGGTGAGGAATTTTCTTGTTTGTTTCTTTGTCTGTTTTTCTGTTTATTATTATTAATATTGAAATAATGAAAATGCTCTAATAATGATTGAAGTGATGACTGCACAACTATGTGATTACAGCAAATATCACTGATGTACACTTTGGAGGAATTGTATGCTTTATTAATATGTATTAATAAAATTGATTTTAAAAAACTCTTTTGTATTTAATGTTTTGGTCAATTCCAAATGGATCGCTGGTTGGTTCTGGTAATAATCCCTCAGTGCCAGGGAGGCTCATCCCCAGGAATCATGTCCCACGTCAGGGAGAAGGTAATACATTTATTTGCTGAGTTTGGCTTAGAGAGAGTCCACATTTTAAGTAACAAGAAGGTTTTCTTAGTAACTCTTAGGCATTAATTATAATTCGGTTAAGTTTCATTTTTACAGGAATATGGTTCATAAGTACAAGAATTAAGATCAAGGGCTTGGCACATTGGCCTGTTTTCTTTTATTAGGCACTGCCTATATATTCAGGAGATTTTTGTGTCATTTTATTTGAGAAAGTAGCAGGACTCTCCAGGATGGAAGTTTAATATTTTCTTGGCTACTGTATAGGTCCCTATCCATCAAGAAAACATACCTATGACAACACGAAAACATTCAAATCCCATAGAGGTATGCTTTAGGTGCATTTTCCCCCATATATTTTTCCCTCACTTTCAATACCCTGTACTAGTGGCGTATCTTTGTTATAGATCCTGAAAAAACATTCTTATAATTGTATTCTTAATCACAATCCTCAGCCACCCCAGATTTCACTGAGTTGTAAAGTCACCCACTTTATCCTCTAGCTTTCCTTCTAGCATCATGGACAGCCCAAACCTTTCCCTTTCAACCTGGTTCACATTCACACTTCAGCACCATTGATTACACTCATATCGCAGCACCACCATCACCTCCGTCCATTACCAATCCATACCATCAACCTTATAGATTCTACCCAGATCAAGCATCGGCTCCCCACTCTCTACTCCACTTCTATCTCCAGTAACCTATCTTCCAGACTTTACCTCCGTGAATCTGCTCCATATCCTTAGTTCATATTAGTGAGATAATGCAATATTTTTATTTTCAATATTACCATGCATATATCTGTTTGTGTCCCTGCTTTCAATTCTTCTGGGTATATTCCTAGTAGTGGGACTGCTGGATCATATGGCAATTCTACACTTAGCTTACTGAGGAACCACCAAACCATCTTCCACCGTGGCTGCACTATTCTATATTCCCACCAGCAGTGAATGAGTGTTTTAGAAATTTTAGAACCATTCTATGAATAACTAGAACCCATGGAAGCATTTTAAAGCATCTTAATTATTTTTAATATTTCTTTTAAAATAGATAATGTTGGTGACATTTTGCTGGATGATTTTACACAGTTTGATTGGGAGGCATTGATTATTGATTGCTTACTCAACAAGCATACTTAATGAGGTGTTAAAATGAAACCTGAAAAAAGGGAGTTCCTAGGAGGAACAGAAAGGACTTTACTCAAAAATATTTGCAGGGTAAAACTGTCATAACAAGATAATATCTTGGATGTCATGTTGAGAGAAAAAGAGATTTAAAGATGAGCCTCAGGTATCTACCTGGAATGAATAGATGGATGGTGGTAAAATAATCTAGAAGGGAAAAATGGTTGGGGAAAGATTAGCTCAGTGTTCTTGTATGACACATTTAAGGTGCCTGCAGATAACTGGATATAGTATGTAGCTAAAAGGAGAGATCTGCATAGCACAGGTGATGGTGAACCATTGAAAATCAATTAGATCTCACGTGAGAGCAGTGAGTCTAGAGTAGACCACTAAATATTTTCAGTGTTAAAGGATAGATTGATGAAAACGAGCCCATTATGGAAACTGAGAATGAATTAGCAGAGGAAGACAAAAAGGCATATGATGGGTGATGTCTAAACAAATAAAGGGATTGAAAGGCCATGAGACTAAAGTAGAACAGATATGCACAGAATTGGAAAAACAATGAGCGGAGAATGGGAACCAATATTAGAGATGCAAGCCTAAGGGAGTAGATCATTGAAATGAGGAAACAAAACAGTTGTGGCAATGTGTAGGTCAATCCAAGCTAGCCCTACTATGTCATTCTCTGCCTACTCTATTCCTAAACCAAACTTTTGCTGACTAAGATAGAAGGACCAATTTCCATTCCTTTCTCTGTAATTTCTCACTACTTTCTTGAATTTAATTCTTTGCTATAGTCCCCATTTCCTTTGATTTATATATATATATATATATGTATGTATGTATACATATATAAACAAATACAAATTCTTATCGTCATTCTAGAAAATTACACTTTGATGTGTTTAAAGCTTTTGATAATTATACAAATATCCTGACAATCTCATTTTAAGGTAATTTCACTGTTGTTTGTGTTGTTTAATTGGCTTTATCATATTTTGCATCAGGCTCCGTGATAGATGAAGAAGAAATAAGAATCAAGAGGATGTTTATCCCAGCTCTTTTTGGAGCTTATAATCTTTGTAATAAGATGTACTTTAAAAATACTAATACAGTAGGATCCCAGTATTTTATTTTCCTTCCTTTTCTGACATTTTAGAAATGATAAGACTGAAACCTAGAAAGCTTATCTTAACGTTCCCAAGACTATGGAACTAGATAGTGTTTAAATATGTTGTTCTTTAGTGAACAAATGGATGTTTGAGGAGGGGGCTAAATTTCTGATTCAGGAGATGGCCTGGGATTAACTATGCCCCCAAAAGTGCAAGTTGTCCAGAGTGGTGACTATATTTAATTGCTCCTTCTCAAAAAAAAAAAAAAAGCAAATTATATAATGGAAAATTCAATATATATGACAGTCATTTCCATTCAGTATATTTTGAGTCAATAATTCCATATGCTCAGAAAAAAAATCTAGATCTTTAAAAAGAGCAGATCACAATCCTTCCTTATCAGTGCATACAGTAGCTGATATTGAGTTGCACACAAAGGAGTAGGTTCCTGCTGGGCTCCATAAGCCCAGTGTGAGCACACAGCCATGAACTCTGGCATGGTAGGGTACAGCAGACTCTCCATTTTGCCCAGAGCCATGTGTTGACTGAATTCTGTTGAAATGGTCTCCCTTCAGTAATGACCTACAGAACATTGTGAGGATGGCTCTCAGGAAACCCTGTTCCAGAACTGAGGGATTTTTTTTTTGGCAGTGATGTATGAAGAGGAAAACATCACATGCAAGGCTTCCATTAAGTTAGTGACCAGGCCAGAGAGTTGGGCTTCTGGTGGGAGATCTCGCAGATCTGTGTAGCATGCATGTAACTGTCTAGGCAGCCATTGGGGATCTCCAGAGAGGGCTGTGACTGTCCTGGCTATGAAGAAGATGGTATCATCCTCAAAGACCTATCAATGTTCCAGTCAGGACACACACTAGAATATACTTCAGTTGGCTGTGAGTATAGCATTGGAGAACATCCTTGGAAGACCCAGTTGGCTAGGTGCCCAGTCCATCAAGATTCATGCTGGTAGGTCCATTGTGATGGAAATGGTCAGGACCACAAGCTGGGCATCCTTGTGATTGGGCTCGTCAAGGATATTGTGCATTATTCATATTTTGAGTCCACACTAGTCTGAGCTCATCCACAAGAGGCACAATGGTTTCCTGAGGTGGTTTCAAAATTATATTACAGTAGCTTTACTGTGAACTACATATGTTGGCCTTTACACATTGCAATGAGGATGTTCCTCTAGAGAAAGATTTTTCAACTGCATAACTATTAACATTGGATAATTCTTTGTTGCAGTGGTTGGGGTTTGGGGGATCATGATGTTTAGCAGGTAGATGCCTGACCTCTACCTGTAAGATGCCAGTAGCATCCCTTCCCCTTAGTTGTAACAATCAAAAAGGCCTCCAGACATCTCCAAATATCCCCTGGAGGCAACATTGACCTTGGTTGGGAACCACAGTTCTATATTTTTGTTGGTAAATATGTTCATATGCGTATGTTTAGTTTTTTTAATCAAATCAACCCACATTTTAAATTATATAATGGATTTGACAATATTGATATTTTCAAAATTTTTTTTTCTATACCTATTTATATATCTAATTATTTATACAACTTTAGCAAAGATATAATTAAAGAACAGGAGGGAAAGCTACCAAACTCATTCTATGAAGCCAACATCACCTTAATACCAAAGCCAGATAAAAACACCATGAAAAAAGAAAATTAAAGACCCATTTCCCTAAGGAATATAGATGTAAAAATCCTCAACAAAATATGTGCTAATCAGATTCAACAGCACATTAAAAGAATTATACATCATGACCAAGTGGGTTCAACAGAAGAAAATCAATCAATTGAAGGAAAAGAATCACATGATCATCTTGATTGATGCAGAAAGGCATTTGACAAAATATAGCATTCTTATTTGATAAAAACACTGACAGATAGGAATAGAAGGAAACTTTCTCAACATGATAAAGAGCATATAAGAAAAACCCACAGCTAACACTGTACTTGATGGTGGAAGACTGAAAGCTTTCCCACTCAGATTGGGAGTAAGACAAGGATACTCACTGTCACCACTGTTGTTCAATATTGTGCTAGAAGTTCTAGCTAGAGCAATTAAGCAAGAAAAATAAATAAAAGGCGTCCAACTTGGAAAGGAAGAAAAAAAACATTTGCTACTCGTAGAGAACATGATCCTATACCCAGAATGTCCTGAAAAGTCTACTACAAACCTACTAAAGCTAATAAATGAGTTCAGCAAAGTGATGGGATATAAGACTAATATGTAAAAATCAGTAGTGTGTCTATAAAAAAGTAATGAGCAATCTGAGGAGGAAGTCAGGAAAAAATTCAATTTATAATAGTGACTAAAAGAACCAAATATTTAGGAAAAAACTTAACCAAGGATGTAAAGGACCTGTATTCAGAAAACTACAAAACATTACTAAAAGAAATTAAAAATGATCTAAATAAATGGAAGGACATTCCATGTTCATAGATTGGAAGGCTAAATATTGTTAAGATGTCAATTCTACCCAAATTGCTTTGCAGATTCAACACAATCCCAATAAAAATCCCAACAGTCTTTTTGCAGAAATGGAAAAGTCAATTATAAAATTTATTTGTGAGGGTAAGGGGCCTCAAATAGCCAGAAATATCTTTAAAAAGAAGAATGAAGTTGGAGTATGCTCACTTCCAACTTTAATCACATTACTTAGCTACAGTGGTAAAACAGCATGGCTCTGGCGTAAAGTTAGATATGTAGACCAATGGAACCAAACTGAGAGTTCAGAAATAGACCCTCACGTCTATGATCAAGTGATTTTTGACAAAGTTGTCAAGTATAACCAGCGGGGTCAGAACAATCTATTTAACGAATGGTGTTGGGAGAACTGGATATACATTACAAAAAAAAAAAAAAAAGAAAGAAAGAAAGAAAGAAAGGGGACCCTATCTCACACATTATACAAAAATTAAAAAAAAAAAGAAAAACAAAAAATAAATGGATCAAAGACCTAAATATAAAAGTTATAACCATAAAAATCCTAGAAGAAAATGTACAGAAACATCTTTAAGATCTTGTGGTAGGGGTGGTTTCTTAAACCTTATACCCAAAGCATGAGCAATGAAAGAAAAAGTAGATCATTGGGATTTCCTCAAAATTAAATACGTTTATGCTTCAAATAACTTTGTCAAGAATGTGAAAAGGCTTCTCAATGGAAGAAAATATTTGGAAACCACATATTTGATAAGGGCTTGATTTCCATGTCATATAAAGAGGTTATACAATTCAACGATAAAAAGACAAGCAATCAAATTTAAAAATGAGCAAAAAGACTTGAATAGACATTTTTCCAAAGAAGAAATATAAATGGCTAAAAAGTACATGAAAAGATGTTCAACATCACTAGCTATTAGGGAAATGTAAATCAAAACAACAATGAGATATCATTTCACACCTTATAGAATGGCCGTTATTTAAAAAAAAAAACCATAAAACTACATGTGTTGGAGAGGATGTGGAAAAATAGGGACACTCCTTCACTATTGGTGGGAATGTTGAATGGTGCAGACTCTGTAGAAGACAGTTTGGCATTTCCTCAGGAAAATAAACCTAGAACTGCTCTATGTTCCAGCAATCCCTCTACTAGGAATATATTCAGAAGAACTGAAAGCAGGGACACAAACTGAAAGTTGCACACTGATGTTCATAGTGGCATTATTCACAACTGCCAAAAGATAGAAACAACCAAGTGTCCATCAATCCGATGAATAGATTAAAAAAATGTGGTATATACATGCGATGTAATACTATTCATCTATAAGAAGAAATGAAATCAGGATGCATATGACAACGTGGACGAACCTTGAGGACATTATGTTGAGTGAAATATGCCAGACAGAAAAGGACAAATATTGTATGGTCTCACTAATATGACCTAAATACAATGAATAAACTTACAGAGTTAAAATCTAGAGTACAGGTCACTAGGATATAGAATGAGGGTTGAGAAGAGGGATCTGATGCTTAATGTATGTAAAACCTTTAATAAGGTTGATTGTAAATGCTTGGAAATGGATAGTGTTGATGGTAACACAATATAGTGATTATAAGTAATATTGCTGATTTATAAATGTGATTGGGACTGAAAGGGGTGGTCTAAGGACATAAATGTCAATAGAAATAAAGCTAGAGGAGAATCTTGTGATTGTATAACATAGCAAGATCAGTGATGTATGAGGATTGTGAATAATAGTACAAATATAGGAATTTTCTCCTATGAACTAGAACAAATGTACATCGCTCTTACAAGGTGTGAAGAATATCGTGATACAGGGGAAAAATACAACTAATGTAACTTATGGGCTATAGTTAATAGTAATAATGTAATATTTTTGCATCAAGGGCAACAAAGGTACTATATCAATGCCAAGGGTATAAGGGCCTTAGGGGATTTGTCTTTTTGGAATAATGAAAACATTCTAAAATTAACTGATGGAATGACAACACAGCTCTGTGATGAAACTAAGAGCTACTGAGTGTACACTTTGGATGTACTGAACAAGGCAAGGGGATATATAACACAGTGAAACCTGTGGTGGATGATGAAATGTGGTTAACAGTACAAATATGAGAACATTCTTTCATGAACAATAACAAATATATAATACTAACATATGCTGTTAATAGATGGCTTATGCTAAAACTACACCTAATGTAAGCTATGGACTATAGTTAGTAGTAATTTTTGGATGTTCTTTTATCAATTGCAACAAATGGTCCACAAAAATGGAAAGTGTTGGTAAACTCACAACTTCTCTCTCTCTCTCTCTCTCTCTCTCTCTCTCTCTCTATATATATATATATATATATATATATATATATATATAATTAAGGATTACATGGATCCTAATTTTAACAAAAATTCCTCTGTCTAGGGAGTAAGATAAGACCACACACAGGACCAGGTAACAGCAGTGGCCATATGTAAAGAAGTGTTCACTGTTACATATGCAACCATCACTCTGTAAAGTGACATTAAAGAGCAGAAACTATTACAAATTCACTAGTGTCAATGTGATTTTGAAAACCATTTTGCCTTTTAGAAGGTTGAACATGTTAAGACTGAAATTTATGAGGCTTGCCTTAACATTTTTCTTCTGCTTTCCTTAAGTTTCCAATATATAAAGTGCCATTTTTTTACTGATGGTAGGCTTTTGGTACAAATATGCCTCTTACCAGGGCGTGACCATGTTAACCTGCCTGAATTTTAGTATTATAAATTTCCAATACTAATAATAAACATCTAACTTTTTTCATGAAGACTATCCTAATCATAAAATAAATTCAGTAAGATGCTTAAACATTTAATTGGCCTTTTTTTTTTTCCCGACCTGGTCGAGGCAGAATGGCTCCCACTAAGAAGGGTGGCGAGAAAAAGAAGGGCCGTTCTGCCATCAACGAGGTGGTGACCAGGGAGCACGCCATCAACATTCACAAACGCATCCATGGAGTGGGCTTCAAGAAACGTGCCCCTCGGTCCCTCAAAGAGATCCGGAAATTTGCCATGAAGGAGATGGGAACACCAGATGGGCACATCGACACAAGGCTCAACAAAGCTGTCTGGGCCAAGCTGTATCGTATCCGTGTACGGTTATCCAGAAAACATAATGAGGATGAAGATTCCCCAAACAAGCTCTATACATGGGTTACCTATGTACCTGTCACCACTTTCAAAAACCTACAGACAGCCAATGTGGATGAAAACTAATAGCTGATGATGAAATAAAATTATAAAATAGCAAAAATAAATAAATAAATAAATAAACATTTAATTGGCAATAGTCTTCAGAGCTGTTTCATTGGATAATTTTTCACTAGTATTTTTTCAGAATCACTGATATCAGAGAAAACTTAAAGGAGTTGCTAATTTTATCTTCACACTATGCTTTAAAATCAAAATAATTCATGAACCCTTAAATCATATTTTTCATGAATGACACCCAAATAATAGCAGCTCAAATATTTAATACAACAAATAATATTTTATACAATTCATGCATATAGTAACAATATATCATAGATAATGGTTATAATGTAGCTTTCTTAAAAATAATTCCTGACAGTAAAGACAATGCCAGTTTTTATTTTATATCACAAATATAAATTCAATGACTTGCATCACTGATCTTCAAAATATGTCTTGAAAATGTTTAGAAAATCAGCCAAGAATGGTGAACTAGTATACTGATATCTGGTTTTCCTAACCAAAGAAAAGCAGCATACCACCAAAACCAACAACTAATGATATAATAGTAAAGGGTATCCATTCTGATCTATATGGCATGGAAAAATAACATTTTGAAGCATCTCCAGTTATTCAAAGACATAGCAATAACAGATAATATAAAAATAGAAAGTGAAAAATAGCAGGTTCAAAATAAAGATAAATATTTTTACAGACCAAAGACAAAACAGATACACTATACTTGAGCCATGTACCTTCTAGTCTACATGTCCGAAGGCAAGAATTGGTGACTATGAGTTTAGATTTTGTGTGAAAATGGAGTAAAAATATACTCTACCTAGATGGATGATTTGATGCTGGTTCCCTTCTTAAGAAAGAAGAGTAAACTGTTGTCAGACTATAGTTTCTAAAATATTGTGGAGGAGATTCCTCTTCCAGTTATGACTGAAAAGCTTGTATTGGATCAACCCTCCTATATACACAAATATAAATTCTGTACAAATATTAAAAAGCAACTATCTGAAGCCACTGCAGAATGAAAATGACAGGCAGAACCTGAAGAGAGCAGTGGGTGAATTTCTCACATTGTAGGCTTTTATCCTAAGGGAAATCTGAAGTTGGTGCCAGGCAGGATGGCTAAAACCTGCACTCTTTCTATTAGGAATAACTAAAGAACAAAGCTAAGAGAACAGCCACTGGAAACTGCGTGTGTGGGTGGGTGGGGTGAGGGTAGAGAAAAGATATGCTGAAAAGGAAAAAAGCAGAGAGAGAGAACCCCAAATTCTCTGTATATACTGTGCCCAAATCTCTACCTGGCCTATGAAACATGCATGTGCATGGCAGATTCCTAGAAGCCCAACTAAGGCAAGAGTTGAATTGAAATTTGAGCTGCTGTCCGATATATGGGAGTCCACATTTGTAATTTTAGTTTAACCAAGTTAATGGCCTACTAAATATATATTTTAAAGCAATACTCCTCAGAAGAACTTAACAGAACCTAGAGTACCTACAACATATCATCCCAACTGTCTAGAATCAAGTCCAAAAATTATTCCATATGCAAATAAATGGAAAAATGTGACTCATTCTCAAGAGTAAAGAAAACAAACAGTACCAACCCCAAGATTATGGCAATATCAGTCGAGGGTTACAAATCTGCTATTATAAATATACTAAAAAACATAAAAGAAAATATGTTCATTATGAATGAAAAGATAGAAAAACCCCAATAGAAAGATAGAAAGATAGAAACCATAAAAATAGAAATTCCAAGACTAAAATACAATGCCTGTAATTTTTTAAAAGTTGGATGAGCTTAAGAGCAGAATGGAGACAGCAAAAGAAAAAGTTAGAGAGTTTGCCAATGAATTTATATAAATTCAACCTGGATAAAGAGAATAAGGATTGAAATGAAATGAACAAATCCTTAGGGACCTTTGGTACAAAATCTAATGGTCTCACATATATATATAATTAAAATCCCAGAAAGAATGGATAGAGAAAATGAGAGAAAAAATATTTGAAGAAATAATAATAGAAAATTACACATATGGTAAAATATAGAAATTTATATATTTATGAAGCCTGAGAAAGCCAAGTAGGATAAATGTAAAACAAACCACACCTAAGCACATGATAGTCAAACTTCTGAAACCCAAAAATAAGGAGAACATTTTGAAAAGAGGTAGAAGAAAAGTGACAAATTAAGTAAAGGGAAACAATGATTCAAATTAACTCTGCCTTTTTATCAGTCATTACAAAGGTCAGGTGACAGTGGAACAATATCTTTAAAGTGCTGGAGTGGGTGGGGGGAGGGGGAATCAACCCAGAATTATACATGTAGTGAAAATATGCTTCAAGCATGAAGAAAAAAAAGAGATCTTTTCAAATAAAAGTAAACTATGAGAATTAATTCATAGAGGATCTTCACTATGTGACTAAAAATGGATAAAAGTGGTTTTATAAGCTAAAGAGAAATGATTCCACATGGAATGAAAAAAAAGAAAGATGAGAAAAAAAAGAGTGATGAGAATGGTAAATATGTAGGTTTATAAAAAAGGCTATTTTTCATCTTTATTTCTTTAAAATCCATAAGACTGTTTAAATCACAAAGTTATAGCATTGTATTATAGATTTTCTCTCATATATAGATATAATACATGAGAAACTATAGCAAAAAGGAAGGGGGAAGAAGGACCTGTATAGTTGCAAGCTTTCTACATTTTACATGAAATAGTAGAATGTTAACTGTTAATAGTTTGTGACAAGTTAACAATGTATATTATAATCAGTAGAGTAACCACTAACATAAAAATGCAAAACAGTATCTAAAAGCCAATAGATAAAATAGAATTCTAATAAATATTCACTAACCAAAAGATGTCAAGACAGTATGAACAGAGGCAGAAATTACAGAAGAATGAATAAAAACAATACATTCACATGGACGCATACATCCAAACACACACACATAATTACATTAAATATAAATCATTTAAAAATACCAATTAAAAGCCAGAGAGTTTCAGGATAGATTAAAAATGAGGCCCAAATATACTCTTCAACAAGATACACACTTTAAATAAAAAGACACAAATTGATTTAGAGTAAAAAGGTTTTTAAAAAACATACACCTGGGGACGGATGTGGCTCAAATGGTTGGGCGTCCGTCTCCCATATGGAGGGACCCGGGTTCGATACCTGGGACCTCCCGGTAAAAAAAAAATAAAATAAAATAAAAATAAAAATAAAAATAAATAAAAAACATACACCTTGTAAACAGTACAAGAAAGATATAGAAGCTATATTAATATCAAATAAAGTAGAACTCAAGACAAAGCTTATTAAAGATAAAGCTGGAAATTTCATATTGATAAGAGGGTCAATTTCTCATAAAGATATAATGATACATGAAGCAAAAATTGATAGAAATAAAGGGAGAAATAGGCAAGTACATAATCAGAATTGGATATAATAATATTCTCTTAGAAATTGAAAGTAAACTATACAGAAATCCTAAAGTCATTGAAGATCTGATCAAGTCTATCAATCTCCTAAATCTGACTGATAATTATAGAAAATATACCCAACCACTACAAAATACTTATTCTTTTCAAGAGCTTATGGAGTGTTCATGAAGATAAAATATACTGTGGGCCATACATCAAGTTTCAATAAATTTAAAAGAACTGTAATCACATAGAATATACCCTGTGATTACAGTAGAAATAAATTAGAAGTCAAATACAAAAAGATATCTAGAGAAAACTCAAATATTTGAAAATCAAACAATACACTTCTAAATAATGCATGGGTTAAAGAAGAAATCACAAGAGAAATTCGAAAATACATTGAACTGAATAAAAATGAAAACACAACAGCTCAAAATTTGTGGGATGTATCTAAAGCCATACTTAAAATGGAATGCATAGCTCTAAGTGCTTGTATTAGAAAAGTGGCATTAAGTTGCACTTTAAGAAGTTAGAAAAATAAGAGCAAGGTAAACTCAAATAAATCTAAGGAAGGAAATATTAAAGGTAAGAGCAGAAATCAATGAAATAGAAAATTGGCAATACTACTGTAATGTGAACCCTTCTTTTATTCCTGATATTAGTACTTTGTATTCTCTCTCTAATTTTCTTGATAGTGTGAGTATAATACAAATATTTAAATGATAGTAAGAGAATATTAAGAACATCATCATGCCTACAAATTTGACAGATGTATAAAGTGGATATATTTCTTGAATGATAAAACTTACTATAGCTAATATTAGATGAAACAGAAAAATCTGAATAGCAATATATCTGTTAAATGCCTTCAATTCATTATCCAAAACCTCTCTCAAAGAGAATTCCAGGCCCAGATTTTTTCACTGGTGAATTCTTTAAATTTTTGAGGAATAATAACATCAATGTTACATCAACTCTTTGAGAAATTAGAGGAGGAAGCAAAATTTCCCACCTTATTTATGAGACCAGCATAGTCCTAAGAATAAAATGTAACAGTGGCATTGTCCATAATCATTCTTTTGTTAGAAGTCCTGGGTGAGTCCAATGAACTGGAGAGTAGGTATTGCAACTCTGCTGAGATTCAGGGCTAAACCGGCATATGGAAGACCAAAGGTTTAAGTCCCTGGGACATATATTTAACAAGTATAGTGCTAATTATATGTTCAAATAAAAGGGGCAGAAGAGCCAAGTGTAGGGAAATTATAAATGAGTTTAACTCTGTTACACTGGAGAGCATATATTCCAAAGTAAGGCCCACTGACAGGGTGCCGAATTCCTGAGATTGTCTGCCCTGCCCACAGTGTCTAGATGTCTCTAGAGCCCTCAGGAGCTCTAGAATGTTTAAGGCATTCAATGAGATCCTGCTGAGACATGCATAAGCATAACCTCTGGAATGACATCTGGACTCACTTTGAAGTCTCTTAGCCATAAAAACTCATTTGTATTTAATATTTCCCCCTTTTGGTCAAGGGCTTTTTCCAGATGCATTGCTAGTTAGTGCTTGGTAATAATCCCTTGGTGCCAGAGAGTCTCATCCCTGGGACTCATGTCCCATGCCGGGGACATGTCTATTGCCTAAGTGCTCGAGCAAGTACTTCTAACATAATATTAAATAAGAGCAGTGACAGTGGTCATACTTGTCTTGTTCCAGAACTTAGAGGAAAAGCCTTTAGCATTTCACCATTGAATGTGATGTTAGCTGTGGGTTTTTCATATATACCCTTTACCATGTTGAGAAGTTTCCTTCTATTCCTATCTTTTGAAGTGTTTTTATCAAGAAAGGATACTGTATTTTGTCAAATGCTTTTTCTGCATCAATAGAGATGATCATGTGAGTTTTTCTTTTGATCTGTTAATATGGTATATTACATTGATTTTCTTATATTGAACCATTCTTGCATACCAGGGATGAACCCCACTTGGCCATGGTGTATAATTCATTTGATGTGTTGTTGAATATGATTAGCAAGTATTTTGTTGAGGATTTTAGCATTCAGGTTCATTAGAAAGATTGATCTGTAGTTTTCCTTTCTTGTAGTGTCTTTATGTGGCTTTGTTATTAGAGTGATATAGGCATCATAGAATGAGTTATGCAATATTCTCTCCAATTCTACTTTTTGGAAGAGTTTAAGCAGAATTAGTGTTAGTTCTTTCCAGAATGATTGGTAGAATTCACCTGTGAAATCATCTTCTTAGTTGGGAGGTTTTTGATGACTAATTCAATCTCCTTTCTTGTGTTTTGTCTGTTGACTTCATCAATTTCTTCTTTTTTCAATGCAGGCTGTTTGTGTGTTTCTAGAAATTTGTCCATTTCATCTAAGTTACCCATCTTTTTGGCACTCAGTGTGTCAGGAGGAAATTGCAAAAGAAATTAGTAACTACCTTGAAATGAATGAAAATGAAAACACAACATATCAACCTATGGAATGCAGCAAAAGCAGTGCTGAGAGTGAAGTTTATAGCCATAAACGCCTATATTAAAAAAGAAGAAAGAGTGAAAATCACTGCACTCCTGGAGGAATTAGAAAAAGAACAACCAACTAAAGCCAAACAAGCAGAAAGAAGGAAATAACAAAGATTAGAGCAGAGCAAAATGAAATTGAGAATAAGAATACATTAGAAAAAAATTAACAAAACCAAAAGTCAGTTCTTTGAGAAGATTAATAAAATCGACATACTCTTAGGTAGACTAACAAAGTAAAAAAGGGAGAAGATGCAAATACATAAAATAAAAAATTAGGAAGGGGCTATCATCACTGTCCCACAGAAATAAATAGTATCAAAAGAGGATACTTTGAAAAATCGTATGCCAAAAAGATGGATAACTTAGATGAAATGGACAAATTTCTAGAAATCCACAAGCAGCCTGCATTGACAAAAGAAGAGATTGATGAAGGTTCTATTTTTTGGAAGAGTTTAAGCAGGATTGGTGTTAGTTTTTTCCAGAATGATTGGTAGAATTCACCTGTGAAATCATCTGGTTCCGGGCAGATCTGTTATATTTTAGATATATTTACAATTCCTTCAGTATGTTCCCCCAGTGTCTTCTTAATATCTTTTATCTCTTCCTCCACTTCATAAAGTTGATTCATATTTGTTTGGACAACCTTGATTAGTTGTTCCACATTCTGCACCTCCTCCTGTTTATTAGTTTGTTTATTAGACCGGGCCATGTCTTCCTGTTTCTTAGTATGGCTTGTAATTTTTTATTGATGTCTAGGCATCTGTTTATCTTGATGGGCTTATTCATATGGTTAGCTTCTCTTTCTACTATAGAGTTTTTTGTTTGTTTGTGTGTATGTGGTAAGGTTCCTTTCTGACACTTGGATCCTCTTATATTATATCCTTGTAGTTGTCTGTGTTCCCCTGAAAAAATATTAAGACCACAGAAAAGGAAGAGGTGCCCAGCTGATGACAGGGAACATATTGACTGAGATTTTTTGTGTGTTAGGTTATTCAATCTATTTTTTATCTTTTTTGAAATTCTTATTCTTTATTTTATTTGTGTAATCCACATACCTCTTTCTTTCACTCTCTGGATCCCTTCTCTTAGGAGGTACCAGGAATCGAAGGAGGGACCTGATATATATGAGGCAGGCATTCCTAAACTGAGCTACACCCACTCCACAGGTTAGGAAGGCTTCTGAAAGTTTATCTGGCTCTCTCTACCCCCTTTCTCTAAGGTGAGTTGGGCTTCTAACTGTCCCTCCTGGCTTCCTTCTCTCCCAGGCAGGTCAGGTGCCTGTCTCCATCTACTGCCTCACTGACCTAGTTCTCTTTCCCAGGGCAGCTGGTGTGACAGCCTACCTGATCAGATCCCCCTCCCCTCTCCCTGGGGCCACTTCAGTGCTGGCTGGGGTCTTTTTTGATATTGAAAGGATGCTCAGGTGGCCAAAATCACTGAAGAGAAACCACTCTCCACCTTCTGCCAGTCCCTTCTTCTTCCCAGGGAACATTCTTTCCCACTCAGTTGGCTGCAGTGAGACAGGAGTTTTACTGAGGCAATTTGCCTTAAGGGTGGGCAATATGTGCCATTCCCAGCCCCAGTGGTGAGTAACTCATGGTTTTCGTTTGGCCTCTTTGTCTCTCTGTCTCTTTCCCTCATAGATGATGTGCAGCACTCTCCTGGTCTGCAGATCCCCAAAGCAGCTCCCTCAGATAGCTTTTTGCCCTGCCTCCATTGTTTTTGTGAGAGAGTTGAGCTCTGCTTACCTAGTTTGATGCCATCTTCCTGGAAGTCCTTGCCCACCCTGGTTCTTATATTTAAGTCTTTGATCCACTTTGAGTTAATTTTTGTATATGGTGTGAAATAGGGGTTCTCTTTCATTCTTTTGTATATGGAAATCCAATTCTCTCAGCACCATTTATTGAAGAAACTATTATTTATCAATTGAGTAGACTTGATAGCCTCGTCAAAAAACAATTGGCCATAAATGTGAGGGTCTATTTCAATATATCTATCCTTGTCCCAATACTATGCTGTTTTGACCACAGTAGTTGTGTAATAAGCTTTAAAGTTAGAAAGTTTGAGTCCTACAAATTCATTCTTCTTTTGCAAGATGTTTTCGGCTATTCGGGGCCTCTTACCCTTTCAAATAAATTTGATAATTGGCTTTCTATTTCTGCAATCTGGAATTTTGATTGGGCTTGCACTGAATCTGTAAATCATTTTGGGTAGAATTGATATCTTAACAATATTTAGACTTCCAATCCATTAACACTGGATGTCCTTCCATTTATTTAGGTCTTCTTTGACTTTTTTTAGCAATGTTTTGTAGTTTTCTGTATACAAGTCCTTTACATCATTGATTAAATTTATTCCTAGATATTTGATTCTTTTAGCTGATATTGTAAATGGAATTTTTTCCCTTGATTTCCTACTCAAATTGCTAATTATTAGCGTATAGAAACATTACTGATTTTTGCATGTTGAACTTGTACCCCACCACTTTTCTGCAATCATTTATTAACTCTAGTAGTTTTGTTATAATTTTCAGTGCTTTCTACATATAGGATCATGCCACCCACAAATCGTGAAATTTTTACTTTCCCTTCCTAATTTGAATGCTTTTTTTTTTCTTTTTCTTGCCTAACTGCTCTGGATAGAAATTCCAGTACAATGCTGAATGACAGTGGTGACTATGGGCATACTTGTCTTGTTCCTGAGCTTAGAGGGAAAGCTTTCAGTCTTTCACCATTGAATGTGATGTTAGCTGTGGGCTTTTCATATATGACCTTTATCATGTTAAGGAAGTTTTCTTCTATTCCTATTGTTCTAAATGTTTTTATCAAGAAACCATGCTGGATTTTGTCAAACGCCTTTTCTACATTAATGGAAATGATTGTGTTGCTTTTCACACCCTTTGTTTTGTAAATGTGGTGTATTACATTAATTGGTTTTCTTATGTTGAACCACCCCTGCATATGTCAGATAAAACCCACTAGATCATGGTGCATAATTCTTTTAATGTGCTGTTGGATTCAATTTGCAAATATTTGGTTGAGGGTGTTCGCACCTACATTATAAGAGAAATTGGTCTGGAATTTTCTTTTCTTGTACTATCTTTATCTGGCTTTGGTATTAGGGTGCTGTTGGTCTCACAGAATGAGTTAGATAGTGTTCCCTCCTCTTCAATTTTTGGACTAGTTTGAGCAGAATTAATAAGAATTAATATTTTTTTATTTTATTGATATTTTCAAAGAACCAATTTTTGGTTTATTTTAATTTCTCTATATTGTTCTTTTTATTCTCAATTTCACTTATTTCTGATTTAATCTTCATTATTTCTTTCTTTCTGCTTGCTTTGGGATTAGTTTGCTGTTCTTTTCTAGTTCCTCTAGGAGTACAATTAGGTCTTTGATTTCAGTTCTTTCTTCTTTTTTAATATAAGCATTGAGGGATATAAATTTCCCTCTCAGCACTGCCTTTGCTTCATCCCATAAGTTTTGATATATTGTGTTCTTGTTTTCATTCATCTCAAGATATTTACTGATTTCCCCTGGAATTTTTTCTTTGACCCACTGATTATTTAAGAGTGTGTTAACTTCCACATTTTTGTGGATATTCCTCATCTCTGTCTGTTACTGATTTCCAACTTCATTCCATTATTGTCAGAGAGGATGCTTTATATAATTACAATCATTTTACATTTATGAGCCTTGTTTTGTGAACTACCATGTGGTCTATCCTGGAGAATCATCCATGTTCACTTGAGAA
Organism: Tolypeutes matacus; assembly: GCA_026826555.1. NCBI lineage: Eukaryota > Metazoa > Chordata > Mammalia > Cingulata > Chlamyphoridae > Tolypeutes > Tolypeutes matacus. Next base: position 594,496 of record JAKSZT010054121.1, read on the forward strand.
GAATGTATATCCTGCTGTTTTAAGGTACAATATTCTGTATATCTCTGTTAGGTCTAGTTCATTTGTCCTGTTATGCAAGTTCTATGTTTCCTTAATGATCTTCTGCCTAGATGGTCTATGTATTGAGGAAACTGGTGTATTGATGTCTCTAATGACTTTGGTAGAGGCGTCTGTTTCACCCTTCAGTTTTGCCAGTGTTTGCCTCATGTATTTTGAGACACCATGGTTAAGTGCATAAATATTTATAATTATTATTTCTTCTTGGTGGATTGTCCCTTTTATTAGTATATAGTGTCCTTGTCTCTTATAACAGCTTTTGACTTAAAGTCTGTTTTGTCCAATATTAGTGTAGCTCCCCCAGCCTTTTTTGGTTACTTTTCCAACCTTTCACTTTCAATCTATTTGTGTCTTTGGGACTAAGGTTAGTCTCTTGTAAACAATATATAGTTGGATCATGCTTTTTAAATCCATTCTGCCAATCTGTGTCTTTTGATTTGGGGAGCTGAATCCATTAACATTAGTGTTATTACTGCAAAGGCAGTACTTACTCTAGCCATTATGTCCTTTTGTTTGTCTATGTCATATCTTTATTTATTTATTGTCTCTCTTTTCCTTCATTGCAACCTCCTTTTCTGTGTAGTTGATCTTTTGTGATGCATATGACTGATCTCTTTCTCATTTCTGTTTCTGTATATTTGTAAAATACTTTCTTTTTGGTTAGCCAGGGTTTTTCATTAAACAATCTACACCTATAACTTGCTAATTTGAAAAGATACCAACTTACCTTCAATAGCATACTTAGTCTTTGTTCCCATATCCCTCTGATTCCTCTCTTTATGTTGCTTTGGTCCCACATTTCTTCTTTATATTTTGTGTGTCCATTATCAGGAAATGTGCCTTTTTCTTGTTAACTGTATTCTGACTCTTACAGGAATTAAAGCCAAGAGAGGTATATTGAGGACACAGTACTACTGTGTTTTGCATTTACACTTTCAGTTACCTTTACTGAAGATCTTCACTTTCTCACACTACTCCAAGCCACTGTCTCCTGTATTTTCCTTTCAACCTGGAGAACTCCCTTTAGTAATTCTTTTAGGGAAGATCTTTTGTTGACAAACTCTAGGAATCTTGATCTGTTTGTTTTTGTGCAGAATTTTCTCCCCAGCTCTTATGATTTGTTCAAATTCTCTCCGTCTCTCAGTGCCCCCTTTTCCTTATACTTTTCAGTTCTGTTACCTGACCTGTCTTAAAGATGTTCAGTTTTCCTTTTTTTCCATATGGCTTTTCTGCCTCTGGTTTTCTTCCCCATTAGGGTATCCCACCCAGGGGGAGCCAGTTAGGGTCAGTAAGACAGGTTTGTTTTGTATTTAGGTGGTCCATTAAACAGAGGTGAGATTGAGTATGTTTACCTCTTGCCAACGGTTCTGCAGCAGTCTCTTTTATTCCCTGGGAGCACTTTTGTATGCAGTATTCCTCAGCCATATGTCTTCAACCCGGGTTCTCTGTGTACTTGTTACCCTGTGCCTGGATATGCATGGAGTTCCAACTCGTTGCTGTGAGTGGCTCTTTGGTATGAATCTGTAGCAGGAAGGACCTCATTGACGCTGCCTCTGTGTGACTCCCAAGCTGCATGGGACCAAGTGAAAGGGAAGGGTCTGGGATACAAACCTCCTATCAGATTTTGGTATTTCTTTTATTTTATCTTCAGTCAGCATTTTTGGAGTCTTTCTCCAGTCTCTGTCATCCTCCAGAGTTACAAGTAAGTGGGATTTGTGCTTTTATTAGTTGATTTATATCAGGAAAATGATGAATGAATGCTAAGAGAATCACAATAAAAAGACAGAATTTATAGAGTGGAACCAAACAGAAATAATGGAGATGCAGACCACAATAATTGAATTGTAAAATTCCCTAGAGGGTTTCAGCAGCAGATTGGAGGAAGCAGAAGAATGAATCAGTTATCTTAAAGACAAGATAATTGAAATGATTCAGACTGAGTAGCAGAAAGAAAATAGAAAAAAAGTAAACAGATGGAATAAGGACTTAAATATAAAAACAACAATCATAAAACTCCTAGAAGAAATTGTAGGAAAACATCTTCAAGATCTTGTGGTAGGTGGTAGTTTCTTAAACCTTACACCCAAAGCACGAGCAACAAAAGAAAAAATAGATAAATGAGACCTCAAAATTCAACACTTTTGCACCTCAAAGGACTTTGTCAAAGGGGTGAAAAGGCAGCTGACTCAATGAGAGAAAATGTTTGGTAATCACATATCTGATAAGGGTTTAATATCCATGATCTATAAGGAGATCATACAACTCAACAATAAAAAGACAGTGTCCGATTAAAAAATGGGCAAAAGAATTGGAAAAACAACTGTCCAAAGAAGAACTACAAATGGCAAAGAAACACATGAAAAAATGTTCAACATCACTAGCGATCAGGGAAATGCAAATCAAAACTACAATGAGATATCATTTCACACCTATTAGACTGGCCGCTATTAAAAAGTCAGAAAACTGTAAATGTTGGTGAGGATGTGGAGAGATAGGAACGCTTATTTACTGTTGGTGGGAATATAGAATGGTACAGCCACTGTGGAGGACTGTCTGGCAGTTCCTAACAAAGTTGAATATAGACTTGCCATGAGACCCTGCAATACCATTGCTAGGTATATACCCAAAAGAACTGAGAGCAGTGACACAAATAGATATCTGCACACTGATGTTCATAGCAGTGTTATTCATGATAGCCAAAAGTTGGAAACAACCCAGGTGTCATCAACTGATGAATGGATGAACAAATTGTGGAGTATACACATGATGGAATGTTATGCAGCAGTAAGAAGAAATGAACTTGTGAAACATATGACAACATGGAGGAACCTGGAGGACATTATGTTGAGTGAAGCCAGCCAGACACAAAAGTACAAATACTGTATGATTGCCCTATTATGAACTAAATATATTATGTGAAATATGAAAAAAAGTAAACAGAGCCTAGACCTTGGGACAACATTAAGCATACTAATATTTGCATTATGGGGTCTCAGAAGGAGAAGAACTATAAAAGGGCACAGAAGGAATATTCAAAGAAATAATGACAGTGAACTTGCACATCCAAGAAGCCCAGACAATACCAAACAAAATAAAAATGAAGAAAAATACGTCATATATTGATAACACCATCAAATGCAAAGGACAAGGAGAGAGTTCTGAAAGTTGCAAGAGAAAAGCAACATGTTATATACAAGGGAGTTCCAATTAGATTGAGTGCTGATTTATCATTAGAAACCATGGAAGCAAGAAGACAGTGGGTTGAAATATTAAAGTGGTTAAAGAAAACAATTGCCAACCAAGAGTTTTATACCTGGCAAGACTTTATTTCAACAATGAGGGAAAGATTAAGACATTCCCAGATAAACAAAAGCTGAGGGAATTCCTCACCACTAGTCCTGCCTACAAGCAAAGGGAGTTCTTTGGACTGAAAGGATAGGATACTAGACAGAGATTCAAAGCAGTATAAAGAAATAAAGATCTGTGGTAAAGGTAACCATTCGGGTAATTATAAATGCCAGTATTATTGTAGTATATTTTATGGTATGCCACTCCACTTATTACTTCCTATAGGTGGTAACATGAAAATGCATAAAAATAATGACAAATACATGCTTTTTGACATACAACACAAAGATATAAGTAGTAGAAAGTACAAAAAAAAAAAAAGGTGGAGGGATAGAGGGGTATAGGAAGAGTATATGTGTATGCTTGAAGATAGGTTGGTATCAAACCAAATATGAATGTTATATATTTAGGATGTTAAATTTTAACTCAATGGTAACCATAAGGAAAATAGATGAAAATATATCCATAGAAATGAGAAGGCACTCAAAATGGTAATATACAACAAATTAAATAAATATAAAAATAGGCATTGAAAAAAGAATTGAGGGACAAAAAAGGTAAAAAAGGAAACGAGGGACAAAAAATGGCTTAATAGCAAAATGGCAGAAGAAAGGCCTGCATTATCAGTAGTGAGTTTTAATGTAAATGGATTAAACCCTCCAGTCAAAAAGCAGAGATTGGCAAAGTGGATTTTAGAAAAAAACATGATACAACTATATGCTGTCAAGAGACTCACCTTAAATTCAAACTTACAAGTAGGTTGAAAGTGAAAGCATGGAAACAAATATACCATGCAAGTAGTAACCAAGGGAGAGCTGGGGTAGCTATATTAATATCTGGTAAAATAGATTTTTAAGTCTAAAAGAATTAAGAGGGAGAAAGATGGTCAACATACACTGATAAAAGTGACAATTCAACAAGAAGATTTAACAATTACATATATATATATACCTAACAGAAAACCCCAAAATATATGATGCAAGTGCTGACAGATTTTAGGGTAGAAATTGATGATTCTACATTAATAGTAGCACATTTTAATACACCACTTACCTAGTGCATAGAACATCTAGTCAGATGATTAGTAAAGAAATACAAGACTTGAATGGCACTCTAAACCAACTAGACCTAATAGAATTATATAGAATCTTATATCCCCCCTCCCCCCAAAAAAACCCACATTCTACTCGAGTACACATGGATCATTCTCCAGGATAGACCAAATGTTAGGTCACAAAACAAGTCTCAATAAATATAAAATTACTGAAATCATATAATGTATATTCTCCAACCATGATGGAATGTAGCTAGAAATCTATAACAGAGGGGGAAATGGAAAAATCATGAATATGTGGAAATTAAGTAATATACTCAAACAACCAATGAGTTAAAAAGGAAATCACAAGCAAAATTAGGAAATATCTTGAAATGAAATGGGAATACAACATACCAAAACCTATGGGATACCGCAAAGGCAGTGCTGAGAGGGAAATTTATAGCTCAAAATGCTTATATGAAAAAGGAAGAAAGATTTCAAATCACAGACCTAACCTCAAAACTGGAAGAACTAGAAATAAAATAACAAACTAAACCCAAAGCAAGCAGAAGGAATGAAATAACAAAGATTAGAGTGGAGATTAATTAAAATAGAAAACAAAATAAAACAACAACAAAAAAATAGAATCAACAAACCAAAAATTGGTTCTTTGAAAAAATCAATAAAATTGACAGACTTTTAGCTAGACTGACAAAAGAAAAAAATAGAGAGGATATAAATAATGGAAACCAGAAATGAAAAGGGGGACATTACTAGTGACCCTGCTGAAATAAAAAGGACTTTAAGAAGATACTATGAACAACTATGCACCAATAAATTAGATGACCTAGAAGAAATGGAAAAATTCTTAGAAACACACAATTGACTGAAGAAGAAATAAAAGATCTGAACAAACCAACAACTAGTAATGAGATTGAATTAGTCATCAAAAATCCCCCAACAAAGAAAAGATCAAGACCAGATGGCTTCACAGGGGATTTCTACCAAACATTCCAAGAAGACTTAACTCCAATTTTGCTCAAACTTTTCCAAAAAATTGAAGAGGATGGAACACTTCTTAATTCATTTTATGAGGCCAATCTCATCCTCATACCAAAGCCAGAGAAAGGTACAGCAAGGAAAGAAAACTACAGACCAATATCTCATGAATATAAATGAAAAAATCCTCAAGAAAATACTAGCAAACTGAATTCAACTACACATTAAAATATAGACCATGATCAAATGGGATTTATTCCTGGTATGCAAGGTTGTTTCAACATAAGAAAATCAATTAATGTAATACACCACATTAATGAATGAAGGGAAAAAAACACACATGATCATTTCAATTGATGCAGAAAAGGCATTTGACAAAATCCAGTACCCCCTCTTGATAACAGCACTTAGAACACTAGGAATAGAAAGAAACTTCCTCAACATGATAAAGGGCATATATGAAAAGCCCACAGCTTTTCCTACTTAATGGTGAAAGATGGAAAGCTTTCCCTCTAAAACCAGGAAGAAGACAAGGATGCCCAATGTCACCACTGTTATTCAACACTGTACTGGAATTCTTGCCAAAGCTACTGGATGAGAAAAAGAAATTAAAGGAATACAAATTGGAAAGGAAGATGCAACACTTTCCTCATGTGCTAATGATATGATCATATACACAGAAAATCCTGAAAAATCCCCAACAAAGCTCCTAGAGTTAATTAATTAATTCAGCAAAGTGGCAATGTATAAGATCAATGCCCATATATCATTAGAGTTTTTATACACAAGCAGTGAAAAATTAGAAGAACTGAAGAAAAATATTACATTCATAATAGCAACTAAAAGAATTAAATATTTATGAATAAATCTAATCACGGATGTAAAGGAAAATTACAAAAAATAGCTAAAAGAAATTATTCAATGGTACATGCAGAAAAGTAGTATTAGCAGCCATCATTCTAAAAGATTGCACATTGGAATCACTTGTTCCCCACGCCAGAATAATTAAAGAATAATTTCTGGGAGTGCAACTTCAGCATGGATATTATATTATAGACCCTCAAGTGATTACAATATGAAGTCTAGTTTGAGATACATCATTGTACATGATGTACTCCTATATTAGTCAGGGTTCTCTAGGGAAACAGAATCAACAGGAGATATCTGTAAATAGTATGAGATTTTATACAATTCTCTCATGTGACCATGGGAATGCACAAGATCAGTTTCTGCAGGCAGGCTGCAACCCAGGGGTTCCGGTGAAAGTCCAATGAAGGTCCTTGATGAGTTTCTAGGAGACACTGGCTGTCCAAAGACGAGCTGGGAAATTCTCTCTGAATGCTGAAATCACTTCCCCTTTTAAGGCATTCAACTGATTGAATAAAGCATCACTCATTGCTGGCAGCAATCTCCCTAGCTGATCATAGATGTAATCAGCCATCTATGCAGTAAACTCACTGATGACTAAAGTCCATAAATATCCTTGTATTACAATTAGTCCAGTGCTTGCTTGACCAAACAACTGGGCACAATTACCTGGCTGAGTTGACACATTAGCCTAACCATCACAGTCCACCCCTTGTCAACTTGGCAACCATACACATTACATTAAACCATACTTAGTCTCTAAGTAAAAACGATAACAGATGTACATATATGTATTTCTACCTAACAATGTTCAACTCTCCTCCGTAAAACTGGAAACACATTAATTCCCTACAGAATAGGGTGGAAGTCCTTGGATAATATTCACTGTTAAATTTTACACCCTTAAATATTGTGTAATGAAACTAATACAACTTGTTATAAGATAAGGGAAAAGGTTAGGGAAGAAAACAAAGATATTCATTTAAAATACATACACAATCATACTCATAACAAAGCAAGGAAGAAAGATTCATGACTATTGTAGTCCTTGTATTGTAACTGGTCACGTGGTCAAAGTTCATATTTATCACCACCTTCTTCCACTACCTATTCCATGTTCCCATTACCCTCAGCAAGCACTTCAGCTGGCTGTGGTTCTTTGCCTGGTGGGGTGACCCAAACTTTCATTTCTGAAGATTCTGGGCAATTGTTAGTCCTGTTTGGATTGAGTTGTTGCAACTCAGCATTGACTTTAATCACAGGGCATGGCAGTACTAAGAGACACCCTAGAGGATCTCCTGTATACTAGGCAAACTCTTCTTTATATCCATTATGAAGGTGCAGTCCTATCTCCCTTTGATAGTCAGGATCAATCACCCCAGCCAGTACAGTAATTCCCTTCTTTGCCTGTTGATTCAGAGGTAAAAGGAGCCCAAAGTGGCCAGGTGGCAGTCTTAACTTCCAGTTCAATGGAATCATTGTTGTGTTCCCTGGTGGTAGCACTCCTTCTTTCGGAACTAAGACCTGTAGACCAGCAGAGCTTAAGGCTGCAGGGACAGGAAGCAAAAAGTTTCCTAATGGATCACTAGGGGTAATAGTGAGTGGTGCCACTCCCATTTCCACCCCTGGATTCTTGGACCCATGAATCCTGGGTGTGGGAGAAACAGCATCACAGAATGGATGCTGATATTGAGTATACACAGCCTTCTGGAGAACACTGCCCAGCCCTGAAAGGTATTGCCACCTTGTTGGTGCTGCAATTGAGTCTTCAAAAGGCCATTCCACTGTTCTATCAATTCAGCTGCTTCAGAATGATGGGGAACATGGTAAGACCAGTGAATTCCATGGGCATGTGCCCATTCCCGCACATCATTTGCTGTGAAATGGGTTCCTTGATCAGAAGCAATGCTGTGTGGAATGCCATGGTGATGGATAAGACATTTGGTAAGTCCATGGATGGTAGTTTTGGAAGAAGCATTGCATGCAGGAAATGCAAACCCATATCAGGAGTATGTGTCTATTCCAGATAAAACAAATTGCTGCCCCTTCCATGGTGGAAGTAGTCCAATGTAATCAATCTGCCATCAGGTAGCAGGCTGATCACCTCGGGGAATGGTGCCATATTGGGGGCTGAGTGTGGGTCTTTGCTGCTGGCAGATTGGGCACTCATCAGTGGCTATAGCCAAGTCAGCCTTGGTGAGGGGAAGTCCATGTTGCTGAGCCCACGCATAACCTCCATCCCTACCTCCATGGCCACTTTGTTCATGAGTCCATTGGGTAATGACAGGAGTGGCTGGGGAAAGAGGCTGAGCATTAGCCATAGAGTGGGTCATCTTATCCACTTGATTATTAAAATCTTCCTCTGCTGAGCATTCACATGGTACACAAATATTTTTATGCTTTTTGCCCACTTGGAAGGGTCTATCCACATACCTCTTCCTCAGACCTCTGTCACCAATTTTCCAATCATGTTCCTTCCAAGTCTCTGACCATCCAGCCAAACCATTGACAACAGCCCATGAATCAATGTACAAACGCATCTCCATCCATTTCCTCTTCCAAGCAAAATGAACAACCAGGTGCATTGCTCAAAGTTCTGCCCACTGGGAGGATTTGCCCTCACCACTGTCCTTCATGGATATCCCAGAATAGGGCTACAGTACTGCAGCTGTCCACTTTCGGGTGATACCTGCATAGCATGCAGAACCACCTGTAAAGCAGGCCTGAGTTTTCTCTTCCTCAGTCAACTGGTTGTAAGGGACTCCCCAAGAGGTCAAAGATGTGGGCTGGGAAAGAGAAGGTAAATGGCAGGGGTGGTGACCATAGGCATTTGGGCTACATCCTCATGTAACTTACTGGTGCCTTAAGGACCCGCTTGAGCCCTATCTTGTATATACCACTTCCACTTTATTATGGAGTGCTGCTGCGCATGTCCAATTTTATGGTTTGGTGGGTCAGAGAATACCCAGCTCATGATAGGCAACTCAGGTCTCATGGTAACTTGATGGCTAATGATTAAGTGTTCAGTCTCTACTAAGGCCCAGTAGCAGGCCAAAAGCTGTTTCTCAAAAGGAGAGTGGTTATCTGCAAAGGTTGGCAGGGCTTTGCTCCAAAATCCTAAGGGTCTGCATTGTGACTCTCTTATAGGGGCCTTCCAAAGGCTCCAGACAGCATCTCTACTTACCACTGACACTTCCAGCACCATTGGATCTGCTGGGTCATATGGCCCAAGTAGCAGTGCAGCTTGCATAGCAGCCTGGAAATGTAGCAGAGCCTCCCTTTGTTCTGGTCCCAACAAAACTAGCAGCTTTTCTGGTCCCTCGGTAAATGGGCTGGAGTAGCACACCCAAATGAGGAATGTGTTGTCTCCAAAATCCGAAGAGACCATCTAAGTGTTGTGCCTCTTTTTTGGTTGTAGGAGGGGCCAGATGCAACAGCTTATCCATCACTTTAGAAGGGATATCTCGACAAGCCCCACATCACTGGACACCTAGAAATTTCACTAAGGTGGAAGGCCCCTATATTTTTGTTGGATTTATCTCCCATTCTCTCTCCTGCAAATGCCTTACCAATAAGTCTAGAGTCTTTGCTACTTCTTTCTTGCTAGGTCCTATCAACATGATATCATCAATATAATGGACCAGTGTGATATCTTGTGAGAGGGAGAGACAATCAAAGTCCCTGCCGACAATATTATGACATAGGGCTGGAGAGTTGATATACCCCTGAGGCAAGACAGTGAAGGTATATTGCTGGCCTTGCCAGCTGAAAGCAAACTGTTTCTGGTGGTCCTTACTAATGGCAATTGAGAAAAAAGCATTTGCCCGATCAATAGCTGCATACCAGGTACCAGGGGATGTGTTGATTTGCTCAAGCAATGATACCACCTCTGGGACAGAAGCTGCGATTGGAGTCATCACCTAGTTAAGTTTACAATAATCTACTGTCATCCTCCAAGATCCATCTGTTTTCTGCACATGCCAAACAGGAAAGTTGAATGGGGATGTGGTGGGAATCACCATCCCTGCATCCTTCAGATCCTTGATGGTGGCACTAGTCTCTGCAATCCCTCCAGGAATCCAGTATTTCTTTTGATTTACTATTTTGGTATGCAGAGAAGTTCTAGTGGCTTCCACTTGGCCTTTCCTACCATAATAGCCCTCACTTCACAAGTCAGGGTTCCAATGTGGGGATTCTGCCAGTTGCTGAGTACGTCTATTCCAATTATGCATTCCAGAAATGGGGAAATAAGCACAGAATGGGTCTGGTGACCCACTGGACCCACTGTGAGATGGACCTGAGCTAAAACTCCATCAATCACCTCACCTCCATAAGGCCCTACTCTGATTGGAGGACCACAGTGATGTTTTGGGTCTCCTGGAATTAATGTCACTTCTGAGCCAGTGTCTAATAATCCCTGAAATGTCTGATCATTTATTTCCTTTTCCCCAATGCACAGTTACTCTGGTAAAAGGCTGTAGGTCTCCTTGGGGAAAGCTGGGAGGAAGATTAACAGTATAATTTTTTGGCAGTGTAACAGGATCCTTCCCCAAAGGGACCTGGCCTTCTCATTCAAGGGACTCTGGGTTTGTAAACTGTCTCAAGTCTGGGAACTGATTAAGATAGCATGATTCTCTGCATCTGTAATTCGAGTTAGCATTTTGTTCACTCAATCTAGAACTCTTCTGCTTATACAGATCCAGAAGAAATTTAGTAGACTGCCCATGTATTTCACTGCTAGGTACCCCATGATCTATTAGCCAATGCCATAACTCTATGTGATTCAGACCATTTTGAGTGCTGCTTTGAGTCTGCCTTTCATTGAGGTAGCCACGCCCACCTTGTCTTTGGGGATTAACTGCCAATACTTGACTTTCACCAGTCCAAGATCTGATCATCCCCATAATGTTTAAGCATTCTAATTCCATTACAGCCCTCCCTACAGTAATATCTGGACTACAGAGAAGAGCAACCACAGGGCTCTTCAGGGAAGATGGAGTTAGTCTTACAAATTTATTCCTCACAGTCCTGGTTAAAGGTGTGTCCTCTGGACATTCCAGGGGTGGGTGGACAGGTCTTAAATTGTAAATCCGTTCTAGCATTCCAATCTCTTTAAGCCTTTGAATTCCCCCTTCTACTGTATACCAGGGAAAATTGGGCATCTCAACCTCAGATATGCTAGGCCATCTTTTGGTCCATGTTTCAGTCAGCCACCTGAACAAACTGTTAGAGCCCTTTCTAACCCCTCGAGCTACAGTGTTGAATCCAGAATTTCTGCTTAGTGGGCCCATATCAATAAATTCAGCTTGATCCAACTTTATATTCCTTCCACCATTATCCCATACCCTTAGTATCCATTCCCACACATATTTCCTTGATTTCTGTCTATGTAAGTTGAAAAACTCATGCAGTTCTTTAAGAGAATAGCATATTTCCTCATGGGTCATACTTTGTATTTCACCTTTGGGGGCTTGTTGTGATTTTAGTCTAGTAATAGGTCTCTAAGGGAAGAGGCGTGGTGGGAGTGGGTAAGGAGAAGGTTTAGAAATGCCTTGCAAGCAACTGACCTCAGGGCATTCCTTTTCATTTTCATCTGGTAAAACAGGATTAATCTCTTCAGGCAGGGATTGGAAGGCAGATTCCTTAGGGCAAGGTGGAGACTGGGTAGTGCATGCTGGAGTTTGACTGGTACATGCCTCAGGGCTGGGAGGAGGTCCAAACTCCCTGGGGCAGGCTGGAGGCTGGGTGATAGGAGGCTGACAAGGTGTGGTCTCCACAGGGCAAGCCATCACAGGCTTATCTGGTAAAGTCTCAGCAGAATTTAGGGTTCCAATGTCCCCACCAATATTATCATCATCCCATATGTCTCCATCCCAATCCTCAGGGTTCCACTCCTTTTCAATCAATGCCTTCACTTTTAAAATATATATATATATATATTTTTAAAGATAGTTAGATTACACAAATGTTACACAAAAAATATAGAGGTTCCCATATCCCCCGCTCCCCACACCTCCCACACCTTCCCACATAAAATACACATATATGCATATATATTTATATATCATTTTGCAAATGTTTGTATGTATTATGAGAATTTTGATTTTTACCCATAATAAAAAAAAAACAAAAACAAAAAAAAAAAAACAACATCCTTCATTAGTGTGGCACATTCATTGCAATTGATAAACGCATTCTGGGGCATTGCCACTGAGCATGGACCATAGTTCACATTGTAGTTTAGACTCTCTCCCACACAATTCTGCAGGCTATGGGAAGATATATAATGGCATATATCTGACATTGCAATGCCATTCAGGACGTTTCCCAAGTCCCAAAAAAGCCCCTGCATTACACTTGTCTTTCCTTCCCCTTGCCCCCAGAGCCTCCAGTGGCCACTGCCTCCACATCAATGCCTTTACTTTAACTGCAGATCCCCTGTGAGGTTGAGATTTCATACAATGAAAGTCTGAGTCTGGTTTTCAGATATCTCAAGCCTGTGGCTGCAGGAAGTGAGATTTTCTTTCAGAGCACACATAGAAACTTTCACGTCATTGATGCAATGTTTAAGTTGCAAATTTGGAGCCTTTAGCTCACCTCTTTCTTTTGTAACTGTATCCAGAGTATCGAAGAGAAGACAGCCAACATCATTGTACCTTTTGACTCACAAAACTCTGTTAAGGTGTTGAAAACACTCTCATCCAGATCCTTGCCTCTCATAAGCATGGAGGTAGGGGTATCCAGTGATGACATTTTGCATATCTTCATTGCCAACTCATGCCATGGACTGTTAGTGGCCTCTTCATTATTGGAAAGGGAGTCATTAGTACCTTGAGTCCAATTAGAGTAGAGAGCCAATTGCAAAACTCCGAGAACCACCTCCGACATCCCATGTTTAAGACTCTGTTCCTCAAGACTCCACTCCTGGTATCAAGTTGAATTAGGGTTCTCTAGGGAAACAGAATCAACAGGAGATATCTGTAAATAATATGGGATTTTATAAAATTCTCTCATGTGACTGTGGGAATGCACAAGTCCAGGTTCCTCAGGCAGGCTGCAAACCAGGGGCTCCGATGGAAGTCCAATGAAGGTCCTTGATGAATTTCTAGGAGATGTTGGCTGTCCAAAGACGAGCTGGAAAATTCTCTCTGAATGCTGAAATCACTTCCCCTTTTAAGGCATTCAACTGATTGGATAAAGTGTCATTCATTGCTGATGGCAACCTCCCTGGTTGATCATAGATGTAATCAGCCATCTATTCAGTAAACTCACTGATGACTAAAGTCCATAAATGTCCTTGTATTACAATTAGCCCAGTTCTTCCTTGACTAAACAACTGGGCACAATTATCTGGCCAAGTTAAGACATTAGCCTAACCATCACAAAGTTAATCAAGTTTATTTAAAGACATATTATAGATCAGGGGGTCTTAACCTTTTTTGTTCCATGGACCCCTTTGCCAGTCAGGTGAAAACCACGGACCCCTTACTAAGTCCACACTATACTGTGTATTATTTAATAAATATATCACACCTGCACCAACACGTCCTCACAAGAATAATGTTTCCTGAAATTTCAATTCAAGCTCATGGACCCCTTGTCAAGAACTCCTGTTCTAGGTGTATTCAGAAGATATAGTAAGGTTTAAAGAGGAGGGCTGTGATGGGAAAATGTGTTAGAGATTACAATGAATATAACAGCATGGGCATAATACAGGTTGAAATCTTAGGTTCTGGGGTGATATAATTCTAGATTCTAATCTGGGCTCTACCACCTTTCAGATTTGTGACCTTGAACAAGTTATATATCTTCTCTCAGATTCAATTTCCTCATTTATAAAATGGCTTTATTGCTAGTAACTATCTTGTTTATTTTATCTTTTTTTTTTGTTATGTCTCACTAAAATGTCAACTCTATGAGAAGAGGATTCTTGTCTGTCTTGTTTAAAAGTGAATTTCCAGTGCTTAGAACAGTGTTCAGGCATATAGTACATGTTTATTATATATTTGTTGAATGGATGGATAGAAATGCTTTATATTTGTTGATTGTTTACCAGATACCAGGCATTTTTAAAAGCACTTTACATCCATCATTTTATTTAATTCTTCAATCAACCCCAGGAGGTGGATACTATAAGCATTCCCATATGAAATAATTAGAATAAGCAAACTCATAGAGTCAGAATATAGATTCCAGGGGATGCGGTTGGGGTAGGGAATAGGAAGGTAAGGCTTAAAATGCACCGAGTTTCTATTTGGGCTGTGGAAAAGTTTTGGTCATGGATGGTGGGGATGGTAGCACAACACTGTGAATGTAATTAACAGCAATGAATTATATATTTGAATTTCGTAAATAGGGGCAATTTTAGGTTGTATTTATGGTATTCGAGTAAAAATGAAAAAAAAAAATCCTTATATCTACACAACACAAACATTGAACTCTAAGTTATACCATGGACTATAGTTAATATTTCAATTATAAAAATGTGCTTTCATCAACTGTATCAAATGCTCTAGAGCAATGCAAGGTGTTAATAAAAAAGATTGATAAGTGGGATTAGGTGTTGTTAGGCTGATCCATCATTATTAAATTCTCCATCAGATTTTCAATCAATGATTTTAGCAGCCATCGATGACCATTACCTAGATACCTTTTTTTTTTTTTTCATTAAAAATTGCGAAGTGGCAAAAAAGGCTATATTCAGTTAATTAGTAGATAGTAGAGGTGTCATGACGCATGTAAAAAACTCAGTTAATCTAGAAAATGCTCACTAAAAGCTAGCTAATAATGAGAAAAGACTAAAAGACAGTGGGGTTAATGGCCCTCAGGATTCAGAGAGGAACGCAGCTGTAGGTTGTGTCTGTGAAGTCATAAACAGAGTGCTGCACATTGGGATATCAAAAGCAAGATGATGTTTAGAAGTATACAAACTTTGTTGACATTCCAGATAAAGGTGAAACAGTGATTCATGCTTCTACAAAGCTAGTGGAAGGGGATGAGGTAGCAAGCCCTATATACCAAGAGAGAGATTATTATTCACCTTGGATTTTCACCTTTCCAAAGCTCAACCTCTTGTATCTACCATTGAAGTACCAGTGGGCTTCCATCAATATTTAGCTTTTATTATTATTATATTGAAGGAAGTACTGAAGGAAGTGCTGGTGTTTTGAACCAAGAAATACAGAATTCTTGGGAAAAGCTTGTAATAGGTTTCTTCTGTTATTAGAGTATGAAAAATACCACACAAAAGTCAACTCCATCAGTTCCCAAAGAAGGTGTGATTTCACCTCTTGGCACGTTCCAACTTTAACATTACTATCTATAGGAGAAAAACGTATTTTGTCCCCAAACTCATCTTGAATTTAGTCATGCTGTTGATGTTGTCAACAACATGGAGAGTTGCTCCGTAGAACATTTTCATGGGCAGAATTTTTAAGTGGTGTATTTATATTCTTTTTAAAGTGTCAAACTCCATTGTAAATCACCAGTCTATTTTATTCTGAATTGTAGCATTTTGCCTCTGTACAGCTATTTGGCCCTTAACTTGACAATTTAGTCAGATGATTTCTTTGCAGTTCATCCATGTAATCACAGCATAACAGGTGACCATTAGAGGATCAGAGTTGAAATGTACAGGAATGCACAAGCAATCTTCAGACAGGAGTAAAACCAAATTGCCTGCCAAGTTGGTACCAATAGGGAGAGCTATGCTTTATGCACTGTCCAGTAAACTGCATATCCTATTTAGCAAAGGAAATATGAAAAACTAAATTAAAAATCATATGTCTACTCATACAGTTGCTTGGCTTATTTAAGATTTCTATTTCTTGGAATAATATAAGTAAAACAACAATGTTGATGAAATGAATAATTAATGATATCACAGCCTCACGGAATGTGTTTAAATTTTAACCTTCTAAAAGGAATATGTTTTTCTAATGTGATTTTTTTCTGTACTCTGAGTCTTAGTTTTCCAGACTGTTATTCCATGACAGATACTATACAATGGGTTAGCTTAAACAATGATAATTTGTTGTCTCACGGTTTCAGAGGCTAGAAGACTTGCTTCCTCCTGGGATCGGTGCAGACTTGCTATAATTCTTAGGGTAACTAGGCTTGAATCCCTGCCTCTTGTCACATGGTGATGTCCTCTCCTTTCTCTTTCAGGTTCCTACTGACTTCCTGCTTCTCCCTGTGGCGACCCACCCTCATTTAGTTGGGCCACAGCTTAACAAAAACTAACATCTTCAAGAGGTCCTATTTCCAATGGGTTCACATCCACAGGGATGTAGATTAAGATTAAGACTATATCTAAATCGGGGTGCATAATTCAATCTACTACAGCCTGTAACTAACATACCATAGTTGTACTACAGCAGGGGTTCTTAACAAGGGGTCCGTGAACTTGAATTGAAATTCAAAAATACATTATTCTTGTGAGGATGTGTTGGTGTGGATGTGATATATTTATTAAATAATAAACAGTATAGTGTGGACTTACTAAGGGGTCCGTGGTTTTCACCTGACTGGCAAAGGGGTCCATGGAACAAAAAAGGTTAAGAACTCCTGTACTACAGGATCTTTACTTAGGCATATTATCATCATTTCCAAAGCTACATGTATATATGAAGCACCATAAAATCAAGTTGGTTGGAACAGTTTCATATCTCAAAGCACAGCTATACATTCTATGACTGAAGAGGAGTGGAGAAGATTCAATCATGGTTTCCAATTCTACATTCTCTCCCTCTCACCGAATTCTACACATATTCCCTCTGCCATGCAATTTGTAGTGCCGGTGAACAGAATCAGTAGATTTTACATCTCTGCTCCATTAACTTTGAGCTTCACCATGTAACTAGCTTTGAACAATGAATAGTTAGCAAAGGTGACGTGAGTGGAAGCTTTAAATGTGTCAGCGTGGTTTGGATTGACACCTTGTCCTTCTGTGTATGCACCATGAAAAGAGAATGCCTTGAGTTAACTGCTCCTTTCAGAATGAGAGACATGTGGTGGAGACCTAGACCCAGCCCACAGCCTGAAACAAAACCAGACCTGTCAGTTATAAAAATGAATGCTTGTTGTGAGACACTAAAATTTAGGAGTTATTTGTTTTGTCACATGACTGTAGCAGAGACCTGAATGGTACCAGGAGCAATGAGGAAACTGAGGCACTGAGGAAGAAAAGGGTCTTTCTCAAGATCACATAGCAAGGCACAAAAAATTCAGTTAAAACCTAGCCACTCTCATCTAATCCAAGAACTTTATCCCCTTTGATAGGGAGTTAACATTTTCTTGTAGATGTATGTGTATATGTATATGCATCATTAACAAATTACAAACAACTTAAAGTTTGGGGAAAGAAGAGAAGTTAAAATTTGAATATCCATTCAAATAAAGAGAGGCAGCTCTGAGTATACCTGAATTCAGAAACTCTGGGTTTGAATTCCCCATGGTCTTTTATTATTTATTTGCTCATTATTCTACCCCTTATTTTCTCTGAATCTCAGTTCGATTAATTGTTAAAAAGGGTTAAGAATTTTTTTTCAGAGGGTTCTATAAAAACACAATTAATAGGGACAACAAGCAAGATGGCAGCAGAGTAAGAAGCGCCTAGAATCAGCTCCTGCTTCGGGGCAGTTAGCAATCTCCCAGAGCTTTCTAAAGCACCTGTTTGGGGGCCCCAGGAGACCAGAAGAGCATCCTGTAACATCCTTGAAAGAATGGAAGGAGGAGACTGCCCATCTGCAAAGAAGATGTGTGAGTAGAGCCCTCCATGCCCCGGAGGCCGGTGCTCATCCTACGCTGGCGGCACAAGCCACCTCGGGAGCTGTTCCCCAGCTGGAATTGGAAGCTCCACTTCCCAAAACGGGGGAGGAAGAGATGGTTAGACACCAATTTCAGCTACTGATTAGTAAATTCAGCGGGCTAAAGTACAATCCTAAGAAAAGCTAAAGTTTGCACCTGTCCAAGTCAGAAAGAGGCCGGTAGCCGCCATCTTAACTCCGTGCCTGGCATGGGAAGCCGGGCTGAGTGAACATCACAGTGCTGGCAGGGACCGGCTTCTTTCCATCCAGATCATATAGTAGCTCTCGCCTAAGCCCCAGGCCCACCTCGAGCGGGGAGGAAGCTGGGGGAAGCTGCGCCAGCCTCTCCGGGAAACTACAGGCCACGCCACAGAGGCCGGTGATCATCCTACTTTGGCAGTGAAAGCCCACCCAGGAGCTATTCTGTGGCAAGAATTGGAAGCTCCAATTCCCCAAAACAGGTTGGCCACCGATTTCAGCTACTGATTAGTAGATTCGGCTGGCTAAAGTATAACTCTAAGAAGTGCTAAAGTTTGAGTCTGTCCAGGTTAGAAAGAGGCCGGTAGCCGCCATTTTGACTCCACCCCCAGCATGAGGGGAAGCCGGGCCGACTGAAAATCACAGTGATGGTAGAGACTGGTTTCTTTCACCCAGATGGACCTGCAGCCCTAGCCTAGGCTCCAGCCCCACCTCTAGCAGGGAGGAAGCTGGCAGCCCTGCACCAGCCTATCCAGGTAACTGCAGATACATTTGGCTGGCACAGACTAAATAATCAGAAGTCTACCGGGGCAACTGTGGTCATCTTGGACATGCACTGCATAGATTGCTGCCCATACCTGCAGCTCCATCCCTGCCCCAGGCAGGAGAGAAAGGGGGTGTGAAGCTTCATCAGTCTCTCTGGGCAACTACAGTCTAGGCGTGCATGAGTTTGATTATTCCACACAGCTGTGGCTCTGTCCCTACCCCTGGCAAAGGAGAAAGTTGGGAGAAGCTTCATTGGTCCTTGGGGCAATGAGGGCAGCTCGAGCCACCACAGCTTATAGCACCAACTACATCCTCAGTTCCTACTATACAACCAGCAAGGGAGAAAGGGCAGGAAGCACTAAACTAAAGTGAAAAACTGCACCCAGAATAAATACTCTAGTATGCTAGATGCCAAGACACCAACAAAAAATTACAATCCACTCCAAGAAACAGGAAATATGGCCCAATTAAAGGAACAAGATAAGCCTCCAGATGACATAAAGGAGTTGAGACAACTAATCATAGATGTTCAAACAATCTTAATAAATTCAATGAGATGGCTAAAGGGATTAAGGATATTAAGATGACACTGGGTGGACACAAAGAAGAATTTGAAAGCATACATAGAAAAATAGCAGATCTTATGGGAATGAAAGGTACAATAAATGTAATTAAAAGTACACTGGAATCATATAATAGTGGATTTGAGGAGGCAGAAGAAAGGATTTGTGAGCTTGAAGAAATGGCCTCTGAAAGTGAACATACAAAAGAAGAGATGAAGAAAAGAATGGAAAAAATTGAACAAGGTCTCAGGGAACTAAACCACAGCAAGAGATGTGCAAATATATGTTTCATGGGTGTCCCAGAAGAAGAGAAGGGAAAAGAGGCAGAAGGAATATTTGAAAAAATAATGCTAGAAAGTTTCCCAACCCTATTGAAGGACATAGATATCCATATCCAAGAAGCATGACATACTCCCATCCAAAAAAAATCCAAATAGACCAACTCCGAGACACATTCTAATCAGAATGTCAAATGCCAAAGACAAAGAAAGAATTCTGAGAGCAGCAAGAGAAATGCAATGCATAACATGTAAGAGATACCTAATAAGATTAAGTGCTGATTTCTCACCAGAAACCATGGAGGCAAGAAGACAGTGGTAATGATATATTTAAGATACTGCAAGAGAAAAACTTCCAGCCAAGAATCTTATACCCAGCAAGACTGTCTTTCAAAAATGAGGGTGAGTTTAGAATATTCACAGATAAACAGAAACTGAGAGAGTTTGTAACCAAGAGACCTGCTTTGCAGGAGATACTAAAGGGTATGTTACAGCCTGAAAAAAAGACAGGAGAGAGAGGACTGGAAGAGAGTCTAGAAATGAAGATTATATCAATAAAAGTAAAAGTCTCAAAAGAGTGGTGAAAATAAAATATGCCAGATAAAACCCAAATATTCAGGAATAAACTTAACCAATGATGTAAAGCACTTGAATTCAGAAAACTACAACTCATTGTTAAAAGAAATAAAAAAAGACCTAAATAATTGGAAGAACATTCCATGCTCACCGATTGGAAGACTAAATTTCATTAAGATGTCAATTCTACACAAATTGATATACAGATTCAATGCAATCCGGATAAAAATTCCACCAGCATTTTAAAAATAAATGGAAAACATGATTATCAAATTTATTTGAAAGGGTAAGGTGTCCTGAATAGCTAGAAACATCTTAAAAAGGAAATGCTAAGTGGGAGGACTCTCATTTATGGACTTTAAATTGTATTACCTAGCTACAGTGGTAAAACCAGCATGGTACTGTCATAAAGACAGACACATAGACCAATGGAACCGAATTGATGGTTCAGAAACAGACCCTCACATCTATGTTCAAGTGATTTTTGACTAGCCTGTCAAACCCACCCAGAATAATCGATTCAACAAATGGTGCTGAGAAAACTGATATCCAGAGGAAAAGAAGGAAAGAGGACCCCTATCTCACACCTTATACAAAAATTAACTCAAAATGAATCAAGAATCTAAATATAAAAGCAAGAACCATAAAGCTTCCAGAAGAAAATGTAGGAAAATATCTTCAAGACATGGAGGTAGGTGGTGGATTCTTAAAGGAGATAAGAGGAAGACTGAGATGGACTACTGATATTTAATGTATGTAGAAGTTTTAATTACCTTTACTTTAAAAGTGTGGAAATGTACAGAGTTGATTGTAACACATTATAGTGAATAACAGCTGGTTTATAAATGGGGATGTGGCTGAAAATTGTAGTCTACGGATGTAAATGCCACCTGACAGAAAGCTTTGAGAATATCTAGGGAGTGAATAACACAGTAAACCCAGAGGTGAATGAGAATTGTGTTTGATGGTACAGATGCAAGAGCGTCCTTTGTGAGCTAGAGCAGATGTATATCACTATTGCACGGTGGTGAGAATGTGGAGAAGCATGGGAAAAGTACAACTGGAGTGACCTATGGACTGTGGTTAACAGTAATAATGTAATATTCTTGCATTGATGCCAAAGATATACTGTGTTGATAATGGGGGAGTATGGAAAAAGTGTGCCAAATGAATGCTGTGGACCTGGTAATAATTGGATGATATTATTTCATAATCTGTAACAAATGTTCCACCATGGTATGGTATGCTGATAGAGGGGTTTTGTTTGGGAATTCTGCACATGTGCATGATTGTTTTGTAAGTTTACAACTTCTGTCATAAAAATATATTAAAAAAAATAATAGGGTGGGTTGGGGGAAAAATACACCAAACGTAAGATAAGGACTATAATTAGTAGTAAGACTTTGACAATATTCTTTCATAATTTGTAACAAGTGTCTCATGAAAATGCCAGGTGTTGGTGGAGGTTTGATGTATGGGACCCCTGTATGATGTTATGAATATTTTCTTTGTAAGTTCACAACTTTTTCTATACACTTATTGTTTATGTATGTTCATGTATAAATGATATAAAAATAATAATAATGGGCTGGGTTTGGGGAAAATACTTTGGTTAGTAGTAATATTTTGAGCCTGCTCTTTAATCATTAGTTAAAAATGATTCACAATAATGCAAGGTATTGTTGTAGGGTGAGGTGTGAGAGCCCTGTATGATGTTATGTATGTTTGTTTTGTAAGTTCACAACTATTGCTATACACTTATTGTTTATGTATGTTCATGCATGAAGGATATACTTCAATAAATTTTTAAAAATACAATTAATAACGGCCTAATATATTGACTGGCACAAAGCACATAATAACTTTTCATTAAATATAATGATGTTAATATCATTTAACATCTTAAGATATTTTTGTGAATTAAAAATATTTTTATTGTTCATTGATACTTAGTGCATCATAGCTGATCACATCTTCCTCTCTAGAGTTCACAATCCAGGATCTATATCATCAATTTAGAAATGGATTCAATAAAATTTTATATTCTTAAATATCCATCTACTACTAATAGAGAGTAAAAAAAGTCTAAGAACAATTTAACTCTTCTGCTTCATTATTGAAAATGTTTGATATTACAAAAAATAATTTAGAATGAAGAAAAAAGAAATATGCCATAAAAATAAAATCTGAAGAAGTTATCCCTTCTAAGCTTTTTCAAAGTTTTGCTATTTCCTGGAATTGACAGATGTACAGTTGCAAATGTTCTTTAACAATTTGTGAAAGGAAATTTTGTGTTATGTTCTGTCATTTAAATGTTATTGATAGAAAATGTCACAGAAAGGTTGCTTTTCATGGTCAACTAAGATGATAAAACTCAGGATGAAATACATTCAAAGTTATTTATGGGAATCTTCTGCTGAGATGTAAATTCATAATAATACAATTTTTAACTTGTAGGCTATAGTACAAATGCCTATATTAAAGTTAAAGTAAAACTTATGGAGCCTCATCATTATACAGGATATTTAGTTAATAGTATTTTTAATATGCTTGAAGATTAGAAATGATAGTGGGAATTTTACTATTAGGATCTTTAGGTATATATACCTCCTAACCAATATAAACCCAGGAATGAATTGATATTTTTGACCAGCCAATAAAAAGGATATGGCAACATGAGTTTTTGTTCTATTATTATCATGTATTTTCCAGTTAGTTTCCAAGCCCTAAGGTCTGCAACCAAAGAATTGAAAAAAAAAAAAAATCTTTCTTAGGCTATTTAGGGTCTGGCAGGAGAAGGCTAAACTTCCAATGCACTTATGCCTTGAATAAACTCAAATATTTCAGGTGGATAGTCAACATATACCCAGGGAAAACTTAATTTCCTATGGGATCATTCAAACATAAGCCTATTTTGAAATCTCCTTGATGTTTACATTATTTTTCTTCATGACATAAGTCTTGCAAAAAATAGTAACAGCATACGTGTTTAGTTAAAGACAATTATTAAATTAATAAATTTTATAGTATTTAACTAAATTAATAAAGTATTCTGGAGAAATGTTATACTTTATTTGTATAGCCTGGGATATTTATCAGTGTGATAAACTAAACTTTCAAACATTTTTTCTTGAATATAAGTAGCATGACATGTTGTAAAAAAAATAAAAAATTTCCCCTTCTCTCCATAGAAAAATGAAATTCATATTCCCGTGTTCCTTATCTGTCTCTAAATATTAGGATATTAAAATATAGTAAAAATAAGAATAATGCTAAACACTAAAACTTAGAACTATTGATCATGATGTTCACTACTTAGAATAGGTTAAATGTTTGGAAGCATTTTGGAAAGCCTTGAAGATTTTCAGAGGTCTTAAGGTTCCTCTGCTGTTTGTACTAAGCTTAAACTTGCTTACTGAAACATGAAACCTGCAATATTATGAGTTTTCCCTTTAATCTGCATAATAATTGTGAAGTAATTCAAATTAATAAAAAGAAAGACACATTACCTAAATTTAAAAAATAATATCTAACACCCCAAAATCAGAAGAAGAAACCAATAAAAATATTCGATTCACTATAGCAACTAAAATAATCAAACATTTAGGAATAAATCTAAGCAAGGATGTAAAGGACTTGTACATAGAAGACTAGAAAACACCACTAAAAGAAATCAAAGAAGACCTAATATAAATGTAAGGACATTCCATGTTCATAGATTGGAAGACTAAATATTGTTAAGATGCTGATACTACCCAAAGCAATAGATTCAATGCAATCCTGATCAAAATTCCAAAAACTTTCATTGCAGAAATGGAAAAGCCAATCATTAAATTTAAATGGAAGGGCAAGGGGCCCTGAATCCCTAAAGCCATGTTGAAAAAGAAGAATGAAGTTGGAGGGCTCACACTTCCAGATCTTAAAACTTAACAAAACCATGTAATCAAAACAGCATGGTACCAGCACAAGGACAGACATATAGACCAACGGAATAGAACTGAGAAGTCAGAAATCAATTCTCATATTTACGGCCAACTGATTTTTAACAAGGTGGCAAAAACCACTTAATTGAGAAAGAATAGTCTCTTCAGCAAATGGTGCTGGGAAAACTGGAACTACGTTTGTAAAAAAAAGCCCATACCTCACGTTATACAAAAATCAATTCAAAATACATCAAAAACCTAAATATAAGAGCCAGAACTATCAAACGTAGAAGAAAACCTAGGGAGCATCTTCAGGACCTTGTGTTAGGCAATGGTTTCTTGGATTTTATACCCAAAGCACAAGCTACAAAAAACAAAACAGATATATAGGAACTCATCATAATTAAACACTTTTGGTCCTCAAAAGACTTTAGCATGAAAGTAAAATGACAACCTACACAATGGGAGAAAATATTTAGAAATCACATATCCAATAAAGATATAATATCCAGAATATATAAAGAAATCCTTCAACTTAACAACAAAAACACAAACAACTCAATTGACAATAGGCAAAAGACTTGAACAGACATTTCTCCAAAGATAGACAAATGGCCAGAAAGCACATGAAAACGTGCTCAATATCATTATCTTTCAGGGAAATGCACAATGAGATACTATTTCATACCCATTAGAATGGCTACTATTTAAAAAAAGGAAAAATAACAAGTGTTGGAGAGGATGTGGAGAAATAGGACCACTTTCATTGCTGGTGGCAATGTAAATTTGTGCTGTTGTTGTGGAAAACAGTGGCAGCTCCTCAGAAAGCTAAGTATACAACTACCATATGACCCAGCATTCCCACTACTAGGTTTATACCCAAAAGAATTGAAAGCAGATATTTGCATATTGATGTTCATAGCAGCATTATTCACAATTGCCAAAAGATGGAAGCAACCCAAATGTCCATCAACAGACCAATGGATAAACAAAATGTGCTATTATACATACAATGTATATAGTTTTTTCTCCTTTTCCTTTTTATTTTGGAGAGGTTTTAATATGTTGTTCTTACAGTTCAGTGAATCAATTTGGGCCCTTCTAAGTTATAAGCACTTCATTTTGTAAACCTCTCCTCTAGATTATGATTTTGTTGAGAGCAGATACTTTTACTGGTAATTATTTGTAACCCCAGTACCTGTTCTTGAGACATAGAAATACACATTCCACATTAAATGATACCCATGGTAGTTCTGGGTGGACTTCAGGTAGCAACACCAGAAATTCTAATTCATGGAATGGAGAATTACAGAAATAGATGGGAACTTCAAGGCCAGCCAAAACAACTTCCTTATTTTATAGATGAGTTCACTGAAGCTCTGACAGATCACGTGACTTGCCCAATCACATTCAGGGGCTGATTGGGAAACTGAAAACTCTACTCCCATTTCCAAGTCTCCCCATTCTATTTGGAGGCTTTTGCCATGGTATCCTTATAAAAATGGAGGAACGTGAGGAGAGGAGGTATTTTCTATTATGCTTCTCCTTATACTTCTAACTTTCATGGAATAGCTTGATATTTCAGAAATAACCCAAGTGGACTGGTGATAACCCCTTGAATTAACTAGATTTTTTTCTTTCAACTGGTTATCCTGGTTCACTGAAGCTGCCAGTCTGATCTGGAAGCTGATGCCACTGACAGTCTCATAGTCAAACTAAGAATATAATAGTCTCTAGACATTTGCTGTCCAATAGAACTTTTTGCAGTGATCTAAATGATCAATATCTGGACTCTTCAATATGCAATCTGTACTTGAAATGTGCCTTATAGTGACTTAGGAACTGAATCTTTAACTTTATTTGATTTTAATTAATTTAACTCTAAATAGCCACATGTAGTTAGGGCTTCCTCTATTGAAGAGTGCAGTACTAGATACATGCCCTCCCCCGCAAAAAAAAAACACCATATGTAAGTGTAGAAAAAATATTTTCATGGAAACGATATGTTTTCAATTTATTGCCTATAAGGAAAACTAGCAAATTTTCAAGGCAGCTTGAATAGTTAGTGTCTAGGGAAAGCTGCTTGTGCCTATTGTGGAGTAAGCAAGAGAGGAGTAGTGAGTGTGTCATATGCAAACAAGGATAACCAGGTAAAATGTACTTTTACCTTTTGGGGACAGGGAGATCATTAAAATGTAGAGATTCTTATTCGGTGGCATCTGAGAGTGTGCATTTCTAGTGACTTTTAAACAATGCTGATATAATTGGTCTGTGGACTATAGTTCAAGTAGCAAAAATTTAAATGAAAGGTAAGACCTGTTTTGGGGGAGGGGATATTTGACAAACAAAGGGTGAATAAAGGCACTCCAAAGTAATCATGAAACATTTAATGTTGGATTTAGAAAAGCAGCCCATACAAATTCAAATTTGGATTGTCTCCACAAACCAAAAAATGAAATTTGAATGACCAATATTACACAATCAAACTGCATTTCCAATAAGAAATGGCAGTAGCATAGAAATCCTTTGTGAAATCATGCATACTTGTGTCACTGTAGGTCAGAAAAATATTTTTCAAAGTGAAAGGAACTTGATTGTTCCTGGAAAGGAATTGGAGTGGGGCTCTTGAAGGAAAATGTGCAAAAACATTTCAGTGCAGAGATAACCCGGGCCATATTTATGACTGGGAAAAGGATAAAAGTAGAAATCATTAATGACTTGTATAGTCTGAATGACAGTGACGAGGCTTATTGCTTGCTATGACTTGGATATAACTGCATGACATCCACCGCTTTGGTTATTTTTACAGATAGGTATCGGAAAAATATATATATAAACTAATTTTTCCAGGAGCAGCATGGATACACATTCCCGTAGGTTTGACTGTTTCTATCAACATGTTTAGGATTTAAAACTAGTTGTAAGTAGTAGATAACTAGCAAAAATGTCTAGAGAAACTTGAGCTAGGGCAGAACACTAAGGACTGTTCTAGATTCGAAGATTATCAACAATGTGGATTCCCACTGAGTTCAGATTTGCTTTCATTTATGTTCATGACTGAGTCCCAAAACAAGCAGTGCAATTTGAGGGGATACATACACCACATTCCATTCATCCTTAGTTATTTCTGGAGCCAAACCTAGAGTTTGAAGATCAGTGTATCCTATAAAGTGTTAGGAATCTGTCCGGTATAAGCAAAGAAGAACTGGTTTAACTTCCAGTCAACCAAGATGGTGGTAGAAGATACTCCAGGGTGCTGTCTCACCATATAATCTTTGGATAACTAGCAAAAACTGGCAAATCCATCTTCCTCAAAACTCTAGAAAACCGTTAAAGGGTTTCAGTAACTTTGTAAGTGCTGAATCAAGAAAACACAGCTTGAAAAATGGTATGCAAAACTCCTAGCACCATTGCTATCCCCTCCCCCACACTCTTCCCAGCACAGTGTGGAGTCAGCCTGTGCTCCAGTAGTGGGTCCCTATTGTTCCCCATTGGGAGCAGCATCACCTCTATGTGCATACTGGGGTGTCTGTATGTCAATTCCAAACTATTGGGTGGAAGACTGAAAGACTGAACTGAGAAGCTTGAATCAGGCTCGCCTTCCCAAAACTTTTTTTGCAGGCAGAGAAGCAGCTTGCAAACAGCTACACCACCATAAGAAATAATTAAGTCAAAGTAGACTTGGGCAAAAGTTTACTGCACTGTCATATATTAGAGCATCCAGGAGGGGAGGTCTATTTCATAAGGAATGGAGGGGTTTTTTGAATTCCTGCTCATGGGAGAATTTGTAAGGCCATGAGCAACCACAAGCCCAGGAACGAAGCCGGCTGCAGATAGGCTCAGATAAGATGGAGAAGACACTATACTTCTCATTTGCCTTGGGCTGATATTCTTGATAGTAGGGCTAAGTTCTAAAGGAGATCACCCGTCAAGGCAGAGACAATTTACAAAGACTGTGAAAGTTGCTTTTTACCTTGGTTTATTTTTACTGTTAGCTCCTCACACTACAGGAAATCTATGTCATATCACTAACTGAATACAAATTAAGGAACAGAGAGCTCAGGGACTAAATGCCAGAGTGAACATTTTAAAATATTAAACTGCATATTGTGCAATAGAACATCACAAGACAACATGGAGAAAGGAATAAAGGGTATGAAGAAAACAATGAATGAAGAACATGTGGATCTCAATAAAGAGATAGAAATTATTAAAAATAACCAAACAGAATTACAGGAGTTGAAGACAACAGTAACTGAGCCGAAAAATTCCCTAGATGATTTCAGCAGCAGACTAGAGCTGGCAGAAGAAAGAATAAGTTGGGAAGCGGCTGTGGCTCAATCAGTAGGGCTCCCGTTTACCATATGGGAGGCCCCGGGTTCGGTTCCCAGGGCCTCCTGGTGAAGGCAAGCCCGCCCGCACAGCGTGGTTAGCTGACCCAGCGAGCACAAGCAGCAAGTGGGGATAAATGAATAAATAAATAAAATCTTTAAAAAAAAAAAAAAGAAAAAAAAAGAAAGAATAAGTGATCTCAAAGACAAAATAATTAAGATGATTCAGGTTGAGGAGTAAGAAGAAAAAAGAATGAAAAAAGTATACAGAGGCTGAGAGACCTGTGGTATACCATCAAGTGTGCCAATATACAAATTATGGGAGCCCCAGAAAGAGAAGAAAAGGAGAAAGGGGCAGAAGGAATATTCAAGATATAATGGCAGAAAACTTTCCAAACTTAAAAAAAGACATGAATTTGCATATTCATGTAGCCCAAAGAACCCCAAACAGGATAAATTCAAAGAGAGCCAAGCTCAGACATAAAGTAGTCAAACAACAAAGTGCCAAGAAAAAGGAGAGATTGCTGAAAGCTCCAAAGGAAAAGCAATGAGTTACATATAAGGGAGTCCCAATAAGATTATGTGTATATTTCTCATGGGCAAGCCATGCAGGCAAGAAGACAGTGGGATGAAATATTTAAAGTGATGAAAGAGAACAATTGCCAACCAAGAATTTTATATCTGGTGAGACTTTCTTTCAAAAATGAGGGTGAGATTAAGACATTCCCAGATAACAAAAGCTGAGGGAGTTTGTCACCACCAGACCTGCCCTTCAGTCCTTCAGACTGAAAGAAAAGGACACTAGAGTGGGTTGAAGCAGCAAAATTAAAAAATAAAAAAAAAAAAAACAAAAAACAAAAAAAAGATCTTGGTAAAGAAAATCATATGGGTAATTATAAAAATCAGTATTATTTTATTGTATTTTTTGGTATGTAACTCCACTTTTATTTCTTACAGATTGTAAAATACAAATGTAAAAAAAGAAATGATAAATCAATGGTTTTGAATGTACAATATATAAAGATATAATTTATAATGAGTATAACAACAAGGTGAGGGTATGGAAGGATATAGGAACAGTGTATGTGTATCCTATTTAGTTAAAGTTGATATCAGATGAAATGTGATTGGTATAGATTTAACATATTAAATTAAAGTCTCATGGTTACCACACAGAAAACATATGAGAAATATATACAGAAAGAAATGAGAAGGGACTCAAAATGGTACAGTACAAAAAATCAAATAAAAATGAAAATAGGCATTAGCAAGAATTGAGGGACAAAACAGTTTAAGACTTAGAAAGACAAAACAACTACTTAGCAGAAAACAGTCCTGTACTATAAGTAGTTACTTTAAATGTAAATGGATTAAACACTCCACTCAAAAGCAGGGATTGGGAGAATGGATAAAAAAGGAGCCCCAACTATACACTGTTTACAAAAGACTCATCTTAAATTCAAAGACACAAGTAGATTAAGGTGAAAGGATGTAAAGAAAAATATAAGATGCAAACAGCAACCACAAGAATGCTGGAGTAGCTATACTAATGTCAGGTAAAATAGATTTGATGTAAAAAAATGCCATGAAGGACAAAGAAGGTACAATATTCTGATAAAGGGGACAATGCAGAAAAAAGACATAAGTATAAATATACATACAGCTAATGGTAGAGCTCCAAATATATGAAGCAAATATTGACAGATTTGAAGGGAGAAATGGATCTTTCTACATCAATAGTAGGGTACGTCAATATACCACTTTCAATGATGGATACAACACCTAGACAGAGATCAATAAGGAAATAGAAGATTTGAATGGTAATTTAAAGCAAGTAGACCTAACCGGAGCACTTCACTTAGCAGCATAATAAACATTCTTTTCTAGTGCCCATGGATCATTCTCAAGTACAGACCATATATTAGGTCACAAAAGAAGTCTAAATAAATTATTAAAAATTGGATTCATACAGTGTATCTTCTCTGCCCACAACAAAATGAAGCTAGAAATCAGGAGCATAGGGAGAACTGGAAAATTCACAAATATGTGGAAATTAAACAACACACTCTTAAATAGCCAATGAGTCAAAGAAGAAATCAAAAGGGAAATGAGGAAATATCCTGATGTGAATGAAAATGAAAAGGCAACACACCAAAACTTATGGGATGCAGCAAAAACAGTGCTCAAAGGGAAATGCATAGCTCTAAATGCTTACATTAAAAAGGAAGAAAGATCTCAAATCAGTAACTTCAGCTCATCTCTAGAGGAACTAGAAAAATAAGAGCAATCCAAACCCAAAGCAAGCAGAAAGAAGTAAATGACAAATACTAGAGCAGAGATAAATGAAATAGAGAAAAAACAATAGAGAAAATCAACAAAACCCAAAAGTGTTTTTTTAAAAAGACCAGTAAGATCAACAAACCTTTAGGAAAACTGACAAAGAAAAAAAGATAAAGGACACAAATAACTAACATCAGAAATGAAAGGGGGTACTGAGAAAGGGGACCTTACTGGCAATCCCACAGAAATAAAAAGGAATATAAGAGGATACTATGAACAAGTGTATACCAAAAAATTAAGTAACCTAGATGAAATGGACAAATTCCCAGAAACACAAACTATCTACACTGACTCAAGAAGAAACAGAAGATCTTAACAGACCAATAAATATAAAGAGATTCAATCAGTAATCAAACATCTCCAAACAAAGAAAATCCTAGGACCAGATGGCTTCACAAGTAAATTATACCAAACATTCCCTTACTCCTTCTATGAGGCCAGCATCACTCTAATACCAAAGGCAGACGTAGATAACAATAGAAAAGAAAATCACAGACCAATGTCCCTTAGGAATATAGATTTTAAAATAATCAGCAAAATACTAACAAGAAGAATCCAGCAGCACATTAAAATAATTATACACCATGATCAAGTGGGATTTATCCTAGTTATGCAAGGGTCATTCAACATAAGAAAATCAATTAATGTAATATGCCAAATTAACAGAGCTAATTAAAAAAAAAAACAAAACACATGATCATCTCTATTGATGCATAAAAGGTATATAACAAGATACAGAGTCCCTTCTTGATAAAAACACTTATAAAAGTAGGACTAGAATGAAACTTACACAACATAATAAAGGTCATATATGAAAAATCCATGGCTAACATCATATTAAGTAGTGAAAGGCAGAATGCTTTTACTCTAAGATCTGGAACAAGACAGGGATGCCTACTGTTTCCACTGTTATTCATCATTGTACTGGAAGTTCTAGCCAGAGCAATTAGGCTAGAAAATTTTTTTTCAATTTGTAAAGGAAGAAGGAAAATTTTCCTTATTTTCAGATTACATGACCTATACATAGAAAATTCTGAAAAATCCACAAGCCTACTAGAGCTAACAAAAAATTCATCAAAATGGTGGTGTACAGTATCAATATGCAAAAATCAGTATTGTTTCTATACACTTGTAATGAAAAATCTGAGGAGGATATCAAGAAAAATTCCATTTATAATACCAACTAAAAGAATCAAATATTTAGGAATAAATCTAACCTAGGAAGTAAAGGACTTATACAAACAAAACTAGAAAACAGTGCTAAAGGAAAACTTAAATAAATGGAAAGATATTCTGTGTTCATGGATTGGAAGACTATATATTTTTAAGATGTCCATTCTATCCAAATCTATTTACAAATTCAACATAATCCCAATCAAAATTCCAACAGCCTTCTATGCACAAATGGAAAAGGCAATCATCAAATTTTTATGGAAGGGTAAGGGGCTCAGCATAGCCAAAGCATGTTGAAAAAGAAGAATGAAGCTGGAGGACTCACATTTCCTGATTTTAAAACATTTGCGAAGCTACTGTAATCAAAACAGCATTGTATGGTTGGTGGCAAGGCTCCAGGATGTGTAAGCTTATTGAGGGTGGTGGGCCACACTTGTGGGAGATGTTTGTGTGGAATGTGGTGGGAGGTGTGGGAGGTGGGCAACATGGAAATCCCAGTGGGTTCCATGTAATATTTTGGGTAATCTAAGCACCTCTTAAAATACATGTATATATATATATATATATATATATAACATTTTTGTAAGCAAATACACATATATGCATATATATTTATATATCATTTTGCAAATGTTTGTATGTATTGTGAGAATTTTGATTTTTACCCACAATAAAAATAAATAAATAAAAACCAAAAAAACAAAAAAACAAAAAAAAAAAACAAAAAACAGCATTGTACTGGTACAATGGCAGGCATATAGACCAATGGAATAGAATTGAGAGTTCAGATATAATTCCTCATATCTATGGCCAACTGCTTTTTGACAAGGGGACAAGTCCACTAAATGGACAAAGAATAGTCTTCAAAAATGGTGCTGGGAAAACTAGATACCCTTATGGAAAGGAATGAAGGTGGAATCATTCCTCATACAATATACAAAAATCAACTCAAAATGGATCAAGGATCTAAATATAAGAACTAAATCTATAAAAGTCCTAGAAGAAAACTTAGAGAAGCATCTTCAGGACCTTGTGTTAGACCATGGTTCTTAGACTTTAAACCAAAAGCACAAGCAACAGAATGAAATATAGATAAGTGGTACTTCATCAAAATGAAAAACTTTTGCTCAAAGGA
The DNA here is from genome assembly GCA_026826555.1 of Tolypeutes matacus. NCBI lineage: Eukaryota > Metazoa > Chordata > Mammalia > Cingulata > Chlamyphoridae > Tolypeutes > Tolypeutes matacus. The sequence continues at coordinate 627,673 of JAKSZT010054121.1, forward strand.
CTTTATTATGAAAGTAAAAGACAACCTACAGAATGGGAGAAAAAAATTAAGGGTTTAATATCCAGAATATATTATTTTAAAAATCCTACAATTTGACAACAAAAAGACAAACAACCCAATTTAAAAATGAGCAAAAGACTTGAATAGAACTTTCTCCAAAGAAGATATAAAATGGCCTATAAGCACATGGAAAGAGTCTCAACATCATTAGCCATTAGGGAAATGCAAATCAAAACCATGAGATAACTTTTCACACCCACTAGAATGGCTAATATTAAAATACAAGGAAAATAATAAGCATAAGAGTGGATGTGAAGAAATAGGAACACTCATTCATTGTTGGTGGGAATGCAAAATTGTGCAGCTGTTGTGGAATACAGTTTGGTGATTCCTCAGAAAGTTAAGTATAGAATGACCACATGACCTGGCAATCCCTCTACGAGGTACATACCCCAAAGAATTGAAGTCAGGGACTCAAACAGATATTTTTATATTGATATCCTCAGTGGCATTATTCACAATTGCCAGAAGATGGAAGCAATCCAAGAGTTCATCAACCAATGAATGGATAAATAAAATGTGATATATACATATAATGAAATATTATTCAGCCGTAAGAATGAAGTTCTGATCCATGCAACAACATGAATGAACCTTGAAAAGTGAAATAAACAAGATACAAAAGGAAAAATATTATGTGATCTCACTGATATGAAATAATCTGAATAAGCAAATTCATAGAGTTAGAAGCTAGAGTACAGGTTACCAGGGGTGGGGATGGGAGTAGGGAATGGGGAGTTAATGTTTAATTTGTTCAGAATTTCTATTTGGGGTAATTGAAAAGTTTTGGTAATAGATGGTGGTGATGGTAGCACAAAATTGTGAATGTAATGAAGAGCACTGAATTATATATTTGAATGTGGCTTAAAGAGAAAATTTTAGGTTTATATATGTTACTGAAATAAAAATTTAAAAATATACATAGGATTGTACAACACAAATAGTGAACACCGATGTAAACTATGGACTATAGTTAATAGTACAGTTATAATTATACTTTTATCAATTGTCACAAAGGTATCACGCTAGTGCAAGTTGTTAATAAGAAGGATATATGGGAACTCTGCATTTTCTGCATGATTTTTTTCTGTAAAGCTATATCTTCTTTTATTTAAAAAAAGTTTATTTAAAAAGAAGCAAAGAGACCATGGGCTCAATGCATTTTATACCTGAGACAATGCATGTTACAAATAAATAATTTGGTGTTCCACAGTTACATAATAAAATGTTCTAAATCTTTCTTCTTTATCAGGCTCACAGCAGTCCTGGAAGGCAACAGGAAAGCTAAATCCTCTGATGGTCCTGTCTTGCTGTATTTACAATAAGGAAGGAAAATATTATTAATAAACCAATTATTTCTCATCATAATGTCAAAAGAAGTTGATTTTTTGCATTATTTCAAGTTTGTTAAAATGTATACATATTTACTTAGTTTAAACTACCAAAGTGGATTGCTTCTCCATTAACTTATATAGTAAAAGAGAACACAATATGTGTAATGGTGTAGAAATATTCAAACACAGCATGTCCTTTCTGTTTTTACTCAACCACTCAGCATGCACTTATATGTATCATTTGGGATGTTTGGAGCTGTTTGCAGTTTCTACAGCTTAATATCCCGAGTCAGTTCTCAAAATGAAGTTATCTGTAAATTTCTAAAAGATCTTAATTAGATACTTAATCTGCAACTATGCAGAGAAAGATTTCCTATTTTTGCTATGTGTTAGTAGAAAATGAATTATTTTGTAGTTGCCAAAGTTCTGAATTATAGATACTAAGATATTTGGGGAAAACTTGTACCTTTACTCTTTTTCCCTATAAATATGTAAGCGGCTTTCTGCAATTTGATAGGATCAAGTTCAAATTATTATTAAGTTTCATTTCATAGTAATATATGATGCTGCTAAATTTTTACATTGCTAGAAGTAAATATAATTAAGAAGAGAAACAAAGTCCCATTTATATACAATAAAGCATTTTTCTTGGCAGAAGCAAACTACATATCTTCATTCTAAATCCTTTTCCTTGACTCCCCTATCTTGCCTTCAGTACTAAGAAGAAAAAATAAAAAATATATAGATGTCAGAAATTAACTTTTATTAAATGTCTCATAACACCAATACAGATTCATTACCACAGGATACATTACAAAATGAATTAAGTCTGAAGTTGTAAAAAATATTCCTCCCTCTCTCTATACATGTGTGTAGGTATGTGTTCATAAATACAAAAGTGGACAGACAATGGATAGATGTAAAAATATAGACATTATTTTCCTATTGAGCCATTGTTTTGTCCTGTGTGCTTTTTACAGATATTCAAAACTACTCTTTAGTCATGTTCTTGTCAAGCAAAGAAAATGTCTGACTAATCTGGGAACTTTGTTTCCTTCCTAAAGTAAGAAGGTAAAGGGAGGTAAAGGGGATATTAGCCTAGAAAAAAGCAAAAGTGCAAGGAGGAAAGACATCTGTATACATATTAATATACATAAAATTTGTTGTGTCTCAGTGAAAAAGGAAGTCAAAATCTCTGAAAAATTAAAAAGTTCCATTTTTCTAATAAAAATTCTCTTGAGCTTCTTAAGAATTTTCTAACAATCTCTCATTACTGGGGATAACACATATTAAGTAGAATATGAATCCTATTAATTCTACTCTATTCTATTCTATTCTATTCTATTCTATTCTATTCTATTCTATTCTATTC